>JAZGUH010000148.1:1800000-2002109 GCA_037893225.1 Hippasteria phrygiana
ATTGGCAGGAACGCTCCGACTTTAGAGACTCGCTAACCCTGCCAATTCTCATTCATGATATAACAGATAATGGAAGGTGAGAAGGATAGTGTGAGATCCTTGGAGCATCATCCGTCTGTCAAGCAGGTTACTCATCAGAGACGGATAACTCGTTCCATCAAGGTCGCTGTGGATGAAGACCATATACAAGGTACCCACTTAGCAATTTCTTGCTGACATTTATCTTCCACTGTTTTTGTATTTGCAGCATTGCATGAATATTTTTAGTTTAACCATGTTGTTACCAGGTCCAAGTTCATCAGGTTGCTAAGGACATGATTTTCTGCCAACGTGACCTCCGACCATTTCATAGAGACCGTAAGCTTTGATCACAAGAAAAGGCACAATAACTTCAGAAGCAGAATTTGCTTAAAATAGTGCACGACAATAGAGGAATTTCACATTAGCCCCTTCTGCGCACTTCCGGGTTGAAAGCGAGAATGTCAGTGGCAAACAAAACCACGCTTTTCAGCACATTCATTCATGCATGAATGAATCAGGCCATAAAAGGCAGCGCAGGCACACGATTAGCATAAAGTTGTTTACTGCGACATTGAGATCCGCGTTTTCAAACGCGGAAGTGCGCAGATCGGTGCTAAACTTGTCGTTGTGGGATTCCTCTATAGAAATCTCCATGCGCTCACAGGCACTAATATGGCTTGATCACGAAATAGCGCTTAAGCTAGTAAATTTACTGGTAAGCAAAGCTGCCAAACCAGGGTACATTTTTAAACCCTAATTCCCTCCATCATTTTTCCTCCAAGTATAACCTGCATCCTCCAACATCCTCTGATTTCAAAGTGTTCAAGCTGCATATAACCTGAATCCTGCAAAATCCTTTTATGGGGACCATTGTATGAATCCTCCAAAATCCTCTAGGGGTTTATATAAATACCCTAGTAACCTCAATCCTCCAAAATCAACCAGCATCAGATTGGTCCTGATGACCTGGATCCTCCATTTTTCTCCAGAGGCAAAATCCTCTCATGCCATCAATCCTGCAAAATCTTCTGATGCTTCAACTTCCAAAGACCCTCAATCCTCCAAATTCCTCCATTTGGCAAAGAGGAATTTGGAGGATTTGGGAAGGTTAGGGTTAATAATTACCTTTCACACTTTGAATGAATGAATGAATGAATGAAGTCTGCCATGTTTATTTTCAGCTTCAATTATAACAAGTTGGTACTCCACTTGTAACAGAGAATTAACATCATGCCTTGACAGAATGTTCCCCCTCACCTTGCCCTCTCTGAGCCTGGCAGAACCTTGCTACGCCTCGGGTGCACAGTGTACTTGAGACAGATGTGGCTAGCTACACCTGGGCCAATGTCATGACTTAGAAAGGTGCAGCGTAGTGACCGACTTCTGACTGGATATTTCAGTGTTCATGTTAGAGGACTGCAGTGCATCCATGAGGGTGCATGGCTCTAATTCGGTTCAATACTTTTGATTTGTCTGTACAGACGGGGATGAAGATGGCACAGATATGTGCAATAGTGCCATTGATCCCTTGTGCTGGGCACCTCAATGGAAATCCTCTCGTTCAATGAGGAGGTCTAGTCTAGGCTTGGTAAGTTGGAAATCTTTGTAGCCCCCCCCCCCCCCACACACACACACACGCACTCTGAGATCTAATTTCATCTGAACATACTGCACATGAATCAACTAATTTCACCAAACTTAATATTGTGTAGTCTACGAAATTTGAAATGATAGGTCATTTACCCAGCTCAGCTCACAGATTACCGAGCATGAAGTGTTTACCCAAAACAAGTTCAAACCGTCTATGTCCAAGCTGGTGTACAATTATTTGATGTTGACTGGTCATCAGTGTGTGTAGACTTATGTTCACACACTTTGATCACTAGTGAACATCACCCAGTAAACTACATTGTAACTTGGTTGTGGACAGTTTGGATTTGTTTACTTTGATAGATACCTCATGCTCAGGAATCCTTGAACGATCTGGGTCAGTGGCCTGTTATTTCTGAGAGATCTAGGGCTTCTTAAACCTAACCCCCGTGGGAAGTGTCCTGAACCTGTCAAAATCCAACACAGTGCACATTCTTTGTACTCGGACAGGACAAATTGGGCATCATAGCTCCATGTAAAGTAATGGTGCCAAGGCGCTACAGTCCTGAACCCATCAAAATTAGACACAACATGGTGTTGGATATTGGAGGATCTGTGACAGTTGGGATTAAAGATAGTAATTTGGTGCCATCGGATTGATTCCTATGTCGTGTATTTGGGGTTCAATTCCAGTCTACATTTTGCATTGTATATTGAAAGGCTTAGGACATATCCTGGAAATCCAGGCAAGTTCTGGAAATGTTGGACCTGTTTGAGAAAAATGTGGCATTTTTAATGGAATGTCTCAGAAAGTCCTAGGAAACCTTAACCTTATCCGTTTGACTTGTCTGATTTTGGTAAAAATATCAAGCTAGAAATTGTGATTGAAACTCTGAAATTGCTTACCTACAAGAACAGTCTATTAGGGAGTTGCTGTAAAATGCTATTTTTGTCTCCTGATGAAGAACACGTCAGTTAACAAAAGTCCCGGAGGTTTTTTTTCTCTTCAAATCCTACTCATAATTTCTTTATCCAGAGTTATATGACAATATCTTTGAGTGTTTTTCTCGATGCCAGTGTTTATCTTTTCTTCAAAGCATCCAACAAGAACCCTTTCTACCATTTTTTTCTAAACCCCAACTCAGGGCACCTACTTTTGGGAGACGGGTGAACGGCACTCCAGCCGCAAGTTGCTTCGGGCCTTGCCAAGAGAAATCACCGATATCCTGCAAGCTAATGTGCTTTGGGACTTGGGTTTCACAGGTAACCAACCAACGAGGTCAAAGCTTTCTGACCAGAGGTTAACTGGAAAATCTGTCAGGTCATGCAGCTGGGACTTACTTTGTAACCAAGAAAAAAGAGTGACTTTTTTGTAAAAGAAATCCTCTAATCTCAGAGAGCTCTGACGAATAGAATATTACTTAGCCAAGAGTAATGTATATCATATGAGATTTTGGCTGGTGAGCTGTTTTTGCTTAGAACTTTAGTCCTTTTAAAAAGTAAAACTGTTTATGACTCACTCTACGAACATAAGTCAGGTGGTACAAAGTTGACTCTTGAAGTTGACTGCAGGATTGGAAAGGGTATGGAATAAGCATTTCCTTGGTATGGTTTGGACCTCAGAACTTGGATTGTTGGTTTTATAAATGCAGATGTTTGAAACTTGTGGAATGTTGTAGTGCTCGAGAAAAGCTTTGACAAATTAACAGGAAAGTGATTGAAGATATCTTCCAAAGAACTGCACTGTTTCAGCTTCATGTCTAGACATTTACATTTAATTGTGTAAAAATGCGATATTTAATTTTTTGACGAAACAGGGTGTTTGCAATCCAGGCACAATTTTATTAAGTAATTCCTGAGGAAACCAACATTATTTTCCACTGAAAATGTTTCGTTTGGCTCCGGATCCGTGTTAGACATACACCAAATTTTGGCTGGCTGCTGTATTCATATAACCCTTACTTTCATTGGTCAATGTTCACCTTATAACGTGCAACAAATGTTTGTACTGGCTGAATGATTTTTCAACATCCACGCTGCAGTCACTCGATCACATTGAACTGTGGCTCACATGATACACTGCCATCCTGCATTCATGTTACTCTTGGAGACCCTTGATTTGGAAAACTCAATACCGATGGGAAACTTATCTTGTCCTTTTCTATCATGAAGGAGCCGGTATCAACATTGCTGTCTTTGACACCGGTCTGAAGGAAAAACACCCCCATTTCAGGAATGTAAAGGAGCGCACAGATTGGACCAATGAAAAGAAACTCAATGACGGACTGGGCCATGGCACTTTTGTGGCGGGGGTGATCAGCAGTACTTCTGATTGTAAGGGATTCGCCCCTGATGCTAACTTGTACATCTTTAGAGTGTTTACAAACAACCAGGTAACTAATAAAGAAATGCATTGATAATGCTCTTTTAAACAAATTTGCTGGGATAGTTTGTGTTTTTTTTAATTTTGAGAATTGCTTTGAGTGCATTTTAATTGTTGTGTTCAACTAAATGATGGGAATTAGAGTAGAATGGGATTGAATGTATCAACAGAATCAAGTGACTCTGCAAAAAAAAGTTTGCTGAATGTGAAGTGTAGTAGCAGACCTGTGGATAACTTTCTGGCCAACTTTATATAAAGCAGGCACGGCAAGTTTATTAACATTATGGTGTATTTTAATATTAACAGGTTAAATATTAACATTGTAACAGGTCATGGATTGCTTAGTATGAGGTATCTACCCAAAACAAGTCCAAACTATCCTTGTATAATTTAGTGTACGGCTGAGTGATGTTGACTGGTGTTCGGTGTGTGTGTGTGTGAACGCTTGTTCGCTGACTAGCATAATTGTACACTGTATGCTCAGTAATGCATGACCTGTATGGGTGAGTGACTTGCCATTTCAAAGAGAAGATTGTAGGCTACGTGTGTGTGATATACATGTAAGTAAAGCCAGACACGAGCCAATGTGGCCCAACAGGCCGGCGTTTATCTCCGGTTTCTGTAGCATGAAACGACTGAGAATATTTCTATTCCCGCTGGACGGGATGCTAGTCCATCGCAGGTTACTCCCCAGCTAATGCTGGTACCCATTTATACTCCTGGGTGGAGAGAGGCAAGTGGGGATGAAGTGGCTTGCCCAAGGACACAACATATGAAGACTTCAGGCGCAAAAGCCTCTAAACGCCACTTCCAGAAAAATGAGTTAACGATATCAAGTGAAAGCGCTTTGAACCCCTGACCCTCTGAAATACATATATTTCAGGTTTAATTTTGGTGTCCTTTAGAACACAGGGCCGAGCATGTCAAATGAACCACTGGAAATAAATTCATTGGCCAAAGGCTAACATACATTTGTTCATTTATATACTCTCTCTTTTTCTCTATGCTCTTTTGAGTTTTACCATGAACAAATATTCTTGTTTTTAAATTATTTTGCTTGCACTGCAAAAGTTATTCACATTTGAATGAGACATTGAATGGAAAAAAAGGCCCACGTGTAGTTATCGAGTAATTAATTATAATTATCGAATTATTTGCAACCCCTGCAAGTCCCTCACAAGCCCTCCAGTCCTAATCCCAATCACAAGCTATTCAAATGAGCTTTGACAAAGGCATTCCTTTGTCATTGTTCATTCAGTTACTTGTGACCGGCTTTATGAAAGGACTTCTGACTGGACTTGTGAAAGGACTTGCAGGGACTCGACTACAACTCTGCTTTTTTGAAAGGCTTGGAGATCCGCAAAATAGAAAAAGATTTTTTGTCACAATAAAACATACAATTTGTAAAATTTCAAGAATAAACAAAGTCAAGAGCATGGGTAGGTACATCTTGTGGCCACAATGTTTGTGTTTGACTGATCAATCTTGTTTCTCTCTCTCTACCTTCTCTTCAAGGTTTCCTACACGTCCTGGTTCCTTGATGCCTTCAACTACGCCATCTTAAAGAAAATCAATGTCTTGAATCTCAGCATCGGAGGACCAGATTTTATGGATCATCCTTTTGTCGACAAGGTGAAGTTTGCTGTTAGTTTCTCTATAAGTTTCCTACGTGAGTTTGTTTATTGCCAGAATCGTTACCCCAGTGTCTTTATTTTAAGATAGTTACCATCAACAGTGAAGCCTACCCAATTTATTCCAAACTTGTAATAGATCAATATGCCAGTTCGGTATGTGCACAATGACATTTTATCCCGAATGACCCACATGACCTAACACGCGCATGTGAATGCAAAAGGTGGTCGCACAAAGCACAGGTGTTCACATAACATGGCGTGACATTACGTCAGTAATTTTATCCTGAATAACCTTTGACCTTTGAGATACCGAACTGGTTTATTAGGGAGGTTTCTTTTCTCTCTTCTGTGTCTGATTTTTCTAAATGATTTTTTTTGTCAGAAAAGACAAACCCCATCTAAAATGAAGCTTATTTGTTCTTTTTAATACTCGGTCTTCTTGTTACCATTCATTTTTTTATGGGTATCGCCCAACACAAGGCCAAAATGCCACTCAAGGTGTGGGCTACAAAAGACAAGAAAAGACAGAAATCACAGGGATAGAAGGTATCTATTCACATTTCATTTGAATTGTGAAAGATTATAGGTGGAAGGGAAGCAGGTTACAGGTAAGGAGTTCCAAAGAGAGGGAAAAAAACTTGGAGTATCTCACAGTGCTAACATTGCTTGAACCTTTTTGTACTGCTAGGTATGGGAGCTAACGGCCAACAAAGTCATCATGGTGTCGGCCATTGGTAACGATGGACCACTCTATGGGTGAGACCAAGTTTCACATCTTTTGAAAATGTGAATTTTGAATGAGCGCTACCCCTTGCAAAAGATAGGCAGTTATTAGTAAAGAAATGTCTCCAGTATATAATTTTTTTTGACATGCACGAAAATAGCACCGATCCGTGTACCACTGGGTTTGAAAGTAAGGCTCAGTGCTGAGTAAACAATCTATGTTACATTGATTTGTCATGATTTTGATCATGATTTTAAACGTTTATGCAAATAAGCAAATCAATAGAAATAAACATTCAGATGTATTTCAGCACCGTAGTCTGGTTGCCTTTGAGATTTGACTATTATTTTCAGAAAGGAATCTTCAGTATTTGAAGTTACTCGTATGCGTGTTTTATTTTCTGTTGTAGGACACTGAATAACCCAGCAGACCAGATGGATGTAATTGGTGTCGGGGGTATCAACTTTGAAGACAACATCGCTAAGTTTTCATCGAGGGGTATGACCACTTGGGTAAGTTACCCAAGTCATGAATAGCGAGTTTGCCTAGCCGGGGTTGACTTGCATTCTTGAGTTCAAGTTTCAAGTTTATTCACACACATATTCCAATGTTGACAACAAAAAGTCATAATACTAATAACTACACAATATTAATGCAAAGAATTTAATAAAATGAAAATTAAATTAAGAACATGTCAACATTGAGGAAAAAGAAGAAGCCGAGGCTTTTATTCCTTTCCCTGCCGAGTTATTGTGTAAAAGTAGACAGCAATTTTGTAAAATGACTGCAGAAAAAATTCTTATGCTCATTCTTGCGGTCGGACATCCGGGAACTTAGCTTGAACTTTGTACAGAGATCAATGGTTGCTATACAGCGTGAAGGGGAAAACAAACACCATGTAATTAATAGGACTACGGCGAAGATGTGATGTCATGTCGACAGCGAGAATACTGTCATCATTTTCCTGATGACATTCGGTGCGTACTGACCAAAACATAATACCTCCGGTTCTTTTCATCGTAGGAGCTACCCAGTGGCTACGGCCGGTTGAAGCCAGACATTGTGACTTATGGATCGGCTGTCCGAGGATCCAGCTTGGGTAATGGCTGCAGGACCCTGTCTGGGACATCAGTGGCTTCACCTGTAGTAGCTGGGGCTGTTGGATTACTTGCTAGGTAGGTGGAATACAGTGCTTTCAATAAAGGACAAATAACGTGCAATTGAGTTACTGTATATGTTTAAATTCAATTCTGGTTTATTTCACTTAAAAGTCACAATAGAATTTCAATGATAAAAGAAGAATTTTTTGAGTAAGGACCATTGATGTCTATTATATAAATGCTGAATTGTCAGATTTTTCTATGCGTAGTCACAACTGCAATTGGCCAATATATTAGGGGCCCACCGAATCAAACACAGGGGTCAAAGTGGCCTCGACTACACATTCCCAACATCCATTGTGGCAAGGTTCCCTGAAGGGTGTCATAGCATTACCTGTGAAGTTGGTCAAAGCATCATGGGCACCAGTCTATTTGAAACTTAAGCCTAACCATTCCGAGCCCTATACATTTACACCCTAGAAAAGCCAAAAAGTTTGGTTCTCTTTTTGTTTTTCTTGTAGTGTGGTCTTGGATCGTCAGGATATGTTGAATCCAGCCAGCATGAAGCAAGCTTTGATGGCATCGGCTCGACGTCTACCGGAAGCCAATATGTTTGAGCAGGGACACGGGAAGCTAGACCTGGTCAAGGCATATCAGGTACTCAGCACCTACAACCCACAGGCAAGGTAAGCAGTATTAAACTATTTCTGTGACGTCACACTATTGAGAAAAGTGTAGATTATTTTCAAGAATCTACAGCAAAACTGTAGATTCGTAACAAATTTATAGATACCGTGGATTGGTTAAGTTTTTGGTTAAATTTACGATTATCGAACTGCGGAAATGTAAAGGAAAACAAATTGAAAAGCGATCATGGTGCGAATCAGTACCATCCTGTAATTTTTCTAATCGCCATTTAAAACGTTGTTTGAACAAAATACATCAAAATGGATAACACAAATAATCAAAAATGAAACAATATAATAGGAACCAAAACGAATCTCCACTTATTCAAAAACATTTGAATAATCCTTTGTTGTTTGGAAAATAGTTTAGACTCTGAATTGTAGATTCGTGCAAGAATGACTCGGCTTCGCCTTGTCCACTCTTAGCACGAAACTACAGTTCCTCGTCCATTCTCCTTAACTTAATCCACTGATTTCTCTCACGCTTTCACGTGTTCCTACTTTTCCTACTCTTTCCTAATTTTTAAAATAGCATCATGCATAGAGTCATGCATGTTCCTTTTTTTGAATATTTGATATATTTGGGTCATCCCTACTGCATGTTGGCAGCCGTGGAGTGGATGCACTGACTGCTCCCACTATACGGTAATATTTCGCAGTATCAAGACGAGCCCATTATCACAATGGTAATCAAAGGTTACTGATGGTTGGCAATTAAGTTATTCAGAGAAAACCACAAGTTCAGACTATTGACATGAAGCTGAGAATTATTTGGAAAAAAATTTTCAATAAAAAATAAAAATCTACTCTTTCAGTTTCTGCCCACATGAACATATTTCTCCTGTATTTTGTTTATGAAACCAGTCTCAGCCCCAACTACATTGATCTGACTGAGTGTCCTTATTTTTGGCCATACTGCACCCAGCCTATCTACTACGGAGCGATGCCTACAATCGTCAATGTAAGTATTACATTTATCCAGTGTTTGTCATTGTATTGCTGTATTTAATTAATAATGTACGTGTAGCTACCGTTGATTTTTTATTTTTTTATTTTTAGATCACCATATTAAACGGCATGGGTGTGACTGGACATGTAGTGGACAAACCTCTCTGGCAGCCATTCACACCACAGAATGGCGACAAGATTGAGGTAAGCACTCTCACTGGGACTGGACTACATTGAACACATGACTCACAAAGTATCTCAAAGCTGGGAACATTTCCCATTCCTTTGGCAAGATGAGGAATTTGTGATAGGAACATTGTCGGGAACATTTGCAGCCGGTTTCATGATACAGTGTGTAACTTTCATGGCGTATGTTTCCATCACATAGACTTTGTACAGCTATGCATGGTTCTTCCATTGATTTCACAAAGCATTGCGTAGCTGTTCACGACTTTATAAAAATGGACATCGCAGACGAGGTTGATCACGGTCTTAACGATAAATGTTTGAGTAAAATGCTAGAAAATCATACAACAGATGTGAAATAGCTACGGTGGCGCCAATTTGAACATTTTTTCTTTACTTTAAAAATGGATTGCAATCCTGAGAATCCCCTCTCAGGTAAACTGCAGTAGATGCTCATTTCATTGCCTTCTTGAAATTTAGAGAATTCACTAAACTACCTTGAGCAACAAATGACTCCATGATGCTCACATGCTGCCAGTCAAGTCATCTCTTCTTTATATGTCACCTTAAATTGATTGGAGTAATGTCATAAATGTTACGTAACTTACTCAACAATGTGCACCCCCATTGATGTGATTTTATATTCAAAATGAATAGGGAAATTAGGACGATGTGATTTTGACAATGGGCGTCCAAAATCACATCTACTCTATTCAAAATCACATCTCAAGTCTGAAAACTATTGTTCCCAAGACAAAGAGTACATTGTAACTTCCGGGTTGGACAGCTTAATGTGTTTTTTTTATTCTGGATGTGATTTCGGACCCTCAATTTTAAAATCACATCCGTCTAATCCTCCTGTTTATTTTAAATAGAAAATCATTTGTAACCTTCCTAATTGGAATGGTTGTTGGATCACAGTTTTTTTCTCTGTCCATACAGGTTGCTATATCACACTCTTCCCTTCTCTGGCCGTGGTCTGGTTTCCTGGCTGTCTTTATTACTGTATCCAATAGTGCAGCGTCATGGCAGGGTATCGCCCAGGGACAAATAACCCTGACTGTAGAGTCTCCACCAGGGGTATGTATGAAGTAGCAGTCAATTAATTGCAAGTTAGTCATCATCTTGTCTGTATGTCTGTCAAACATTTCATCAAATGCAATGCTTGGTTCACAAATGTGTTGGGCATTTGATGGTTCACAGAAATCAAAACAACACACTCCTCGCGAATATTGCCGTGACGAAACTTCCTGTGTGCATTGACTTGAACAGAATGAGTTCATTTATATGAGCCAGCTGGGTGTTAATGCTGACACCGCAACAAAGAACAGGGGTACCTCTGGTAATACCTCCTTCAATCATTATGAAATGATCCCTTAATACATTGCTGGCCCTGATGTCCAGACATGTACAAAACTCACTCACTCTGTGTGTGCATCGGTGTGGCAAGTAAGGAGTAGTTTTTTGTGGGTGGGGCCATGCCCCAGGATTTTTTTTATTGATTCATATATAGGATGATTTTTATCAATGACTAATTTTAGCACTCATTGCTGCTTGTTAATTGGGTAATATTTTATGCTTTGTAGACTGGAGAGGACCAACCACGACGGTCGATTCTCAAGCTACCAGTCAAGGTACAGGTGGTCCCAACTCCACCGCGCAACAAGCGCATCCTATGGGATCAATATCACAACCTGCGCTATCCACCGGGATACTTCCCTCGAGACAATCTTCGCATGAAGACTGATCCTTTAGATTGGTAAGTTGACAACTTTTGTTTTGAGGGGGTGGGTGGTGCATGGATTAAAATGTCAATTTAATGAGGAAATAAAGTATGAAGACCCAATCTTATAAAATGTCTTGAATGGCTAAGAAGGTGTTTGGGTACTGTGTATGGACCAAACTGAAGACAAGGCATATTAACCCCTTGGGTACGGTTATTCTAGTGAGGCGCTGGGGTGCTGGGCCGGCTTGTGCAGCCAAGCGAAACGGACACAAGAGGCTTGTGCAGCCAAACATAACATACGGATCTGTACTTTTTTTTGTTAACAGGAATGGTGATCACATTCACACCAATTTCAAAGCAATGTATGAACATCTAAGGACTGCTGGATTCTTTGTGGAGGTCCTTGGAGTACCGTTTACATGCTACGATGCCAAACAGTACGGTAAGCAAGACTAAGGATGGGAATTTATGTTTAATTTGATAAACGTTTAGCAAAACTTTCCCGTAGCGTTTAAACGTTTAACCAGTTCGCGTCGGAGGACGTGTTCACACGATCTGGCTGTTTTTATACGGCTGACGGGTAAAAACGCACCTCATGCTTAGGCCTACATTATTGCTTGTTGTGCTCTTCATGATGGTACTTAAAAATCACTGCCAAATTTTATATCTCTGTGAAAAAAAGTAAGTTTATTTGACCTTTCTTGAAGAACCTAGCTCAGTGCACTGCTGAATAAATTAGTTTATTTCTGTGCCTGTGGACTGATCTATAAGGGTTTGGAAGTGTAATACGTACTACATAGAACTTTGTAGTTGGGGTATTAAGCATAGCATTTTCTGCTTCATGAAATGCTGTTCATTACCTAAGAATTGAGAAGAGTTGAGAAGAGTTGTAAATTAGGAGCAGGTTTGATCCAGGACTACTTATCAGGACTAAATTCTTCAACAGATTCCAGAGAAATTATCCCAATTCTCAGACCCATAGACCGAGGTGGGGTAACTCCCACCGTTGGTAAGACCAACTCTCCTCCCGTAAGTTAACTTTGTCCGAACATTTGCTCGTCAACTACGTCTAGTGGACCATCTGAAACTGGTTATCAATGGCATCACTTGTACTAATCTGTGACAAGTTAAGAGAGGTCTAATGACACAAAAGCACGACTAGCTATGATTTACACTGGTATGTTATTTTATCAAAATAAATCGGGGTTGGTTGATTGAAATCAGCCAACCCTGCTCCGAGTTAACATTAATAAAGTGTGGCATATCTCAAGTCAGTCCTTCGTCATTCAACCTCTTCTGACTTCGTTTCTGTCTCTTTTTAGGAACTCTTCTGATCGTCGATCCCGAAGAGGAGTTTTACCCAGAAGAGGTGTCCAAGCTGAAACGTGATGTCGATGAGGGTCTGTCGGTCATCATTTTTGCCGATTGGTACAATGTGACTGTTATGAAGAAAGTCAAGTTCTTTGATGAAAATACAAGGTATACTGAAAGGATGAGGCTTCATTCAATTAACCCTAACTCCCTAGGTGGTGTGAACAAATTGTATTAATAGGGTTAATAGAGCACTAGGTCTTCCTGCCGTCATGAGGATCTGAAACCGTACTAGGCGTTACCATGATTGCTGGGTATGTATGTTTTGTGCAGGACTGAAGAATAATTAGTCATCCGAAACGGACATCGCGCGTCAACCAAAAGAGCCATGCTTTGTTTATGTACTTGGGTTTAAGAATGCGCTTTAAGTTGGTGTGCAAAGCCACAATCATGGGTACACCCAATTGTGGTGTCCATGTTATGAACAACATTTTTAAAAACAATGTTGTAAACATTATTTGAGATTACGCACGAATCGGTCATCCAGCTTTATGCCAATTTGGAATAGAAAGTGCTCTAAGTGTGGCAAATCCTAATTTTTTAAAGAGCTATTCAGCATTGCTCTGTCGCTCATAATGGTGTCTTTGTAACAAAAAGTGTACCCATGATTGTGGCTGTGCACTGGTACATTAATCTTGCTGCAAACACCTGTTGATTCATGCTGATCACGATGCAACATTATACTCTAGATGTAAAAAAAAAAACTATGCCAATAGCCATTTCCCTCGTTCTGTGTCTCAATGGAATTCTTTGCCTGGTGCATGTTTCCCTTCATCTTACGATCTTTCCTGCTTCAAGAGGAATATTAATTCCTACCTCTTGTATCTTTGATTTTTTTTCTTTTTGTAGCTCCGTACCTTGAGTGGCTTTTAGCCTTGTTTGGGGTGAACTTGCATAAAAAAAAGATTATCCCTTGAATAAGGACGGTTTTGGGTGGCTTTTAAAGAAATCGTATGGTACATATACCAGAGTTGTATTCAAGTCCCTGCAAGTCCTTTCACAGGTCCTTTCGCAAGCCCAGTCAGAAGTCCTTTCAATAAAGCTGGTCACAAGTAACTGGATGAACAATGACAAAGGAATACCTTTGCCAAAGCTCATTTGAATAGCTTGTGATTGGAATTAGGACTGGAGGGCTTGTGATGGACTTGCAGGGACTTGTGATGGACTCGACTACATCCCTGGTATACATACTAACACTAATTTGTTGATATGAGTTTGATGTACACGTAATATATTTGGGGTTCAATTCCAGTGTGCTGTTTTTGAATGTAAATTGTACATATTCTGTCACCAATGGATGTGATGATATTGCTAGACATGGCTTGGGAAATGGTTTGAATTTTGTATCTCTTTCTCTAACAGACAGTGGTGGATGCCGGATACAGGTGGAAGTAACATCCCTGCTTTAAATGATCTTCTTGCGCCGTTCGGCATGGCGTTTGGTGATATCGTCTATGATGGGGACTTGTTGCTTGCAGATCATAAAGGTATAGGTGTCAAGTAGTTAGGGTGTTGGAATCTCAAGTAGAAGGTGGTGACCTCTTGAAACTTGAAATAGAACAGCCTGGAACAAAATGCACAGAAGAGTGACACACTTAAGCATGGTTTCTATATAGTTGTAATGAGGTGAGGTGAGTTAGTCTCACCAATGGTGGAAGTTATCCCACCTGGGTCTATAGTCTGAAAATTGGGATCATTTATTTGGTGTCTGTTGAAAATTTATCCTCTATTTAGATCTGGACCCAGGAAAACTGTAAAATGTGGCCAACCCCACCACCTCTGTTGTAGCCCTTTACATAGAGTGGCTTTTCGCCTTGTATTGGGCGATAGCGTCATTGAAGAGGTCCTTGCAGACACAATAGAAACATTGTGTTATTAATCAGGCATTCCGCATCGTTGACCCAACTTCAGCTTTAGCAACTTACACGTATCTGTGTTCAAATGCTGGCAACTGCTTGAGTACCACAAATTGGGCTCATTTTTGACAAATGACATATTTAATATTAGTTTTGAGGCTTTGCATGGTGGAATATCGATATCGTTTCGGTTTGCGGTAACACCATGTGTTTATCTCAACTAACGAGAGGTATGGGTTCTGAAAAGAACCTTATCGCACAACTCGTATCTCAACCTTCGTTAAGTGAGAAGGGTTTAAGGGAGAACCAATTTCGTGCAACTCGTTTTCTCTACTGTCGATAAGTGAGAAATATGGTTCAGGGAAGAACCATGGGGACTTCACGGATTAATATGGTTCAGGGAGAACCATGGGGACTTCACGGATTAATATGGTTCAGGGAGAACCATGGGGACTTCATGGATTAATATGGTTCAGGGAGAACCATGGGGACTTCACGGATTAATATGGTTCAGGGAGAACCATGGGGACTTCACGGATTAATATGGTTCAGGGGAGAACCATGGGGACTTCACGGATTAATATGGTTCAGGGAGAACCATGGGGACTTCACGGGTTAATATGGTTTATGGAGAACCATGGGAACTTCACGGATTAATATGGTTCAGGGAGAACCATGGGGACTTCACGGGTTAATATGGTTCAGGGAGAACCATGGGGACTTAACGGGTTTTAACACAATAAAAACAAAAAAATAGCTTGATTTGAAGTTTAGTGTCCCAGTTCAGCCCGGGCAGAAAACAAATTAATTTATCAATTTCCGTGTTCCCGGAACAAGGTATTCTTGCCAAATTTCCTTGGATTTTCAGATTAATTGCACACCGTATACTAATCCTAACCATTTCTTTGACAGCTTCATTCCTATCGGGTAGCAGTATCGTCAAGTTCCCGTCTGGGGGTCTGTTGATCCATAACGCCCTGCGGGACCAGGGTGAGGATGTGATACGAGGCAAGGGACATATGGTTAGTGGTGTACCGATCCTAGGCATGTACCAACATAGCTTGGAGTCTGGACGGATCGTACTGTATGGAGACTCCAACTGCCTGGACAGTAGTCACATGAAGTCTGGTAGGTACAGATTGTGCTGATTTTAAAATTAAGACATTAGCTGGAAACTTAGTTTACTACTCAAACACTTCATTTTTAGCAAAGACATTGATAATTTGGGAGACCACCAACATAGGGCAAGATAGCTCAGTTGGTAGAGCGCTGGTACGGTATTCCGGAGGTCGCAGGTTCAAATCCTGCTCCTTCCAGTTTTCTTTGTTCGCTTTGAAAAACTTTTCACTTTTCAAAGATTGTATTTTACAAGAAGGCTTTTAAGACTTTGTGGGAAAAACAGAACGTTTGATTTTCTATATCCCAAGGATCAAAGCTTAGGAAATGAAAGCGTGTACCACCCAAGTAATCAATTCAGAAAGTCATGATTGCCATATCTAGCTCATTCTCACAGATCGGGCCAGTTTGAGGACAAATTGTATGTATTATCACTATTTTTGGCGGTGACAAACATTGGGGAAATGCCACTACTATTAATAAAAGGAAAGTTCGGAAAATTCAAGTTCACTTGAGAGAAACTTCCTGTAATGAGGTCGGGGCAGGTAGCTTTGTTCAGTAGATGGGGGTCATACAGCAGGCCGCTGGTGTCATATTTTCTTGACCTTTGACCTTTCCCAGATTGTTTCTGGTTGTTGGAAGCCCTCCTGCAGTACACGGCCTATGATAACCTGGCACCCATGTTCAGTCAAGTCAAGCACAACCCACTGCCTCCGTCTGGTGCCCTGCCTACGAGGATGGAAGGTGAGTGTTTTGTTAGCTGTCAATGTAGAGTTTGTAGACTAATTTGTTTTGATATGCATATTTATATCTTATATTGCTTGATTAACTTCATTGTGTGCATTTTATGTACATGGTACAGTAGCAGGGTTCCCACCGCATCCTGGAAATCAGGAAAAAACCTGGAAAATGAGTTTCGCTTTTTCCAGTCAGGAAAAAGTCAGGGAATTTGAGAAAAATGCCTCAAATCAGGGAAAAGTCAGGGAATTTGATTGGCCCAAAAGAGAAAGTGGTCAGTCTGTAATATTGTGTCTCATGGCCAAACAGCGTATCCACTGGATGATTGGCTATGGTGGCTTTTTAGTGTGGAAATCCCTCTTTATCTCTCTTTCAAACAACATTGAAGACGTGTCAAACTGGATATAGGTAGAAATAATTATCCCGGAATTTTGAAAATTCATTGGGGGAAAACTCAGAGAAATTTGTTTTCATGAAATGGTGGGAACCCTGAGTACAGTGGGTACTGCATATTTGCAGTACAATTTTCTATGCAGGGGTGCTCTAAGTGTATGCACATCAAGTAGTTATTTAGTAGACATTAGTAGTTATCTCGTGAGCAGCGAGTGGAACTCAGAAAAATGTAGTGCTTCTGCGTCCCATATGCCGCGAGGCTGAATTTATCTTCAAACTTGAATAAGTAAAATTGTCTTTTCTTTTTCTTTTAAAATTCTATTTAAATCAGTTTTAAGATCTTCCTGATTTTGAACTTGATCGAAATTGATGTTATGCCGAGAACATCAGGAAAACACTTAAAATAAAATAGTTGCAATCTATCAAGTGCCCCTCTTTGTCACTGAAAGTTCAATTAACCTGTTTGTGTTTGAGTGGATTCGGAATAGAGCGAGCGAATTGATTGTTCATGCGTACGCTTGGTAAATAAAAAGAATGCTTATTTATACTGGTAAAACAACACACAACACGGGGTTGAATATGGACCTTTGATCGTCAGAAAATATTTAATGGTTGTTACCATGGATTTTACCATTCAAGATGGAGGATTCACTCTGGTTGTCATCTGATGTTCACTGCATATTGTACGTGAACCTCGATGAATAGTCTTCACATTGCATTAATATTTAAGACCACTGTACCGGTGTGGAACACAAGCTGAAACACACCCATGTTATGGGATACGGACCAGTAGAAAAAGTCTATCCCAGGCATTTGTCAGTAATATTTGATAATGCTGATGTTCATAATGCACTTAATTAGCTTGCTAATCACACAGCCAGTGTTGGTTTACCAGATCACCTCTGGATTTTAGGTTGCCCGAGAAAACCCGGGAAATCTTAGTGTATATTTCTGCAAAAATCTTCCGGACCAAGGAGCTAGTTAAACTTGTGCCTACATGTTTATAAACGGTGTGCTTTATTCAACGACAAAACAATTTGTTAAAGAAAAACTGACTTGACCGCTGGACTTGGATGTCATGGGAACGATTAGACCAGAGCTTAACCCCTCGAGTACGGCTTTTTATAATGAAGTGCTGGTATGCCGGTATGCCAGATGGGTTTGTGCAGCTAAGCGTAACACACACAATAGGCAAACAATGGAATGAATAATGCTAGTATAGATGTCAACCGGCCAGTTTTTTTTTTTTTCAAACTGCGGTTATTTCTATCATCCGTCCTCAAGGGGTTTAATTACTGGACACAGTTCAGCTGACCAGTGGGTATTATCAAGGTCTGGGTACCCTTCATAACTTCACACCTGTGAGGGCTAACATTTTAGCTGTTTACCCCACATCTAGATTTTAGACTGCTGTACTACCGAGTGAGATGTTTTCTCAGGACCGTGACTGATAAATTATGCCATTAATTTTCTGCAGTGTCAAAAATGAAAGCATTCCAGGTGTGAAATGCGTGACATTACATGAAAAAGCAAATTCAATGTATATATAAATGTCGTGGGTGTGTGCAAATGTGCATTCAATAAGTTCATCAGCATGAACCCCAGTGAATTATGATGAATGCATGCATCTGCTGATTGCAATTTGACAGTCTGCCATGCATACACGAACAAAACAGGGTAGACTTTTGAATCATCATGTCTATAGACCATACCACATGTCAGTCGTCGTTTAATCCTGATCACAGTGGGTGAGTGTCCCACAGCCAATCAGCATCATCTGTTTTATGGCTTCGCATTTACACGACATAATTAGGAATATAAAAAAAAAAAAAAATTTGTTTAAAGTGAAAGCTTTTCAATGTGAACAAAGAAACTGGCACGAGCGGGATTCGAACCTGCTGTTTGGGTTATGTGCCATTATGTCAAGCAATACGCCAGTTTGGTATTTCAACTGCGCATGTGCACAATGACATTTTATCCCGAATGACCTGCGTGAACAAACGCATGCGCGTGTGAACGCAAAAGGTGGTCGCACAACGCGCATGTGTTAAATTCAATCAGAATAGGCATTCGCGTCACATGGCGTGACATTACGTCAGCAATTTTATCCTGAATAACCTTTGACCTTTGAGATACCGAACTGGCTTATTGTAATTCCATATGACGATTGCCAATTTTGTTAATTGTGGTCACCATCGTTATGCACTATATCATGATTCTTGTAAATTATTTCGCAATCTCGTTGGCAACGGCTGATAAAATATCCATAAATTGAACACGCTCGTTATCCTTACGAGGTACTTTCCCCAGAATAAAAAGAGTTTACCTCGGCATGTTGTGTATGGAATGGATTTTGATTTTTGTTACATGTACAAAAGAAAAAAAACAGTAACACAATACCATACTCAGTGGAGCTCCACAGGGTATGTTTCCCTTCATCTTACCAATCTTTCCTGCTTCAAGAGGAATCTCTATTCCTACCTTCTTGTGGCAGTGCCGTGGCCTAGTGGTTTGGAGCACTGAATTTGTGGTCTTCGGGTAATTCTGCAGGTTGTGGATTTGAGCCCAGTCCTGGGCTATAGCACTTCTACACTTAATATGGGTAGAGGCATTATTCATGCCTTGCAGCGGACTAGTTACCCATCCTGACCCTATTCATACTGTGAAGAGATCAGATTATCTTGTTTCAGCATGAGGGGCTGGTTCTTCCACATTTTCTCTGTAGCGCACACCTCGAGTGGCCTTTGGGCCTTGTGATGGGCGATTTGCATTAAAAAAAATATCCACACTTTATCTCAGTGGACTTGCTCGTACAACGATAGAATATTTGGTATTGTCTCTGCAATCCTTGACAGCCTGTCATGTGTCAAGGAGTCATCGACCGTCAGATTGTTCAAGGCTTGTCACTAAAGACTTTTTTGTGTGAGATAATACTGGAAATGTTTAAATAAACTGTAAATAAAATGTGTCTATGTAAATTCAGTGGAAATGGCCAGTCCTGATCTTTGAATTCTTTTATAAAATCGGTTTATTTCCACAGAATGTTTTCATCATTTTGAATGGTATTTCTCAATTATCTTGTTTCGAATAATTTGAGTTTTTTTATTTGTAACTCACTCTTTTATTTCGCACTCCACTGTATTCAACAAGTCTTAGTTTTAAAGGCACACATTGCTTTGAAATCCACCCCCCAATTTTTTTTTCTTTGGTTAATTACCTAACCTATTTCCAAGGTCTAGGTCTAACAATTCTACCATAATCAGGCATGCAACTTTAACTCTGATCAGCTGATTTCCTCGTTTCTCACTTCACATTTGTGCCATTGAAAATTGCAAAACACTGTACAAAGTCTTTTAAATCTCGGAATTTCCTCGTTTTTTTTTAGTTCCAAGTTGCATGCCTGCATAATATGTGGTATTTACGGAGAAATGTGGAAAACCATGAATCATTGACATTTGAACATTCAGACTGGCGCCAACAGTCTGTATGTAACAAATGAACTCTAGACAAAGGGCAACAGTGTGAATTTCCAACCATCCGACTTCTCCAAACTATACTGACATCCCCGAGATAATTTGGGTCAATGATTTTCATACAAACGGTTCATTTTTCAAGGGATGGTCATTGAATGATCTTTCAAGCCATACATGTAGCAGTGTTAGGTTGAATGCTTCTTGTAGCTCATTGGGCGGCTCCAAGGCACTGGATCCCTTTCAGTCTCATATTTGACAACATCTACGTGCATACATGCTGTACAACTACAAGTATTTGAACAACCTGTAGGGAGCTGGTAGAAACTGGATACAATAATCCTCTACACATTACCCATTAATCTGTGGTACAGTGGAACGCCGCTATAACGAACACCGCTATAAAGAACATTTGGCTATACCGAACACCATCCTTGGCTCCCAAATTTTGTGTACAAAACTTACTGAACATTGTTGTTGAAAAAGAGTCAATGGATTTTTAAAATGTACTAGGCATTTGGGCTGTTTGTAATTCCCAAACGGCCGCAGCTTTATGTTGAAGAGTGACAGGTGGCTATTATTTCCCCAAGGAATAGAAGGGAAAAGCCAACTGTTGCTTTAGAATTCGGTAAGCTTAAAAAGTATGAACATGTAGTTACATGATTCAATGGCCGGCACATGTTTAAAGTCGTCCTTAAGTAACTGAAAATCGCTATACCAAACGATCGCAAAACCGAACAAAATCTGTGGATCCTGCGATGTTCGTTATAGCGGCATTCATCTGTACATGTAATATCAAGCGTGAAGTCTATTGCTAATAAATTACTTGTCCAGAAGTACAGCTTAATTTAAGACAACACGGAGAAGCCATGGACCGAGACTCCCCTTGATTATGCTCCTGTTATTTATTAATCCACACGTAGCAAAACGTCGTCCAAAGTTGAGCTGGATTTCCGACACCTAGGGGCTTAAGAATAAAGATTTCTCTAAAGCCTAAATTAATACAGTCCGCCAAGAAAGGGTATTTTGTGCGGTGGTTAAGCAGATGGCTGATGACAATTTGCGTCGACAGCCCTCGTTTAATCTGCCTCTTGAAATTAGGAGCAGAAATGACTCGAGGAGGTATTTGTCCGACCCGTCTATTTTTAGCCCCTGTTAGTAATCGGAACTAAACCTGCCGATAGCCTCATGCATGTCACAAGGGTTTATTTTAAGATTGTATCGGCTCTCCTACATTTGTAAATCGTCAAGATTCTTGGTTGTTTTTACTTTCTTTTTTAGTTCCTTTTGGTATATATATTCAGTCAATGTTAGAAATGTGCCAAGTCTGCAAGTGACTGCGGATTAGGAAACTGTTTAGGCAAGGTTGTAAATTAAGGGCTGCCCATGTAGTTTAAAGGTAGTCTACACGATTCAGGCCTTGAATTTGGTAATTTTTAGGGCAAGGCCACTTTGGCCTTGGATAAAGCAAAATTATGGAGGGCACCAAGGCCAGTAAGTAGGGCACCAAGGCCAAATTATATCTGCAGAAAGGGCACGGAGGGCGCGGCACTGTTGATGTTTTTCCGTTCAAAACGTATTTAACTAAGAGTAAGAGTAAGACTATGAGGCCAAAAACATACTGCTTCCGATCACATGGGTATTCAATTATATGTGAATTCCAGCCTAAACTATTTCCGTTTACGCTACGAAAGCTATAACAAAAAATTGCCAAAAAAATTATTAAAACTTGCCCTAATTAATGTCAAAAATATTTATGGTCGATAATTCTTAAAAATCATGGAGAATTTAGGTCGTACACATCACTATGCACAACGCTAATTTATAACCATAACGCTAACCACGATGGGAAACTGGCCAACACTGTCCGTTTATCCATGGAGAAATAAATTTCTCCATGGTTTATCGTACGGTGGTAATGCGTGCGTGATGCACTTTGTGTGGCGGGCGATAAACCTCGTGTTGCGGCAGGAAATGTCGGGGAAACACGCTGCGGTGTACAAGCGGTACAACCTCGAAATAAATTCATGAACACGGAAAATGCATACACAGACAAAATAGATCAAGTTCTGTAAATTAATGTGCAGAAATCTTCTTTCTCTATCGATTTTTTTTCTTTATTCGATTATTCATCGAAACTTTTGACAATCGGAACACCGCGTGTTGTGACCAAAGTTCATGAAGTTACTGTACGTATGTAGCGCGCCGAAGGCGTGCTTCATAGCACTGCCTACAGGGCGCGTTTCCTCGTACACGAACATCGATGCATATTGTGAGGCGCGCACGTGCAAGTACTGAGAAAAAGAAAGTCAGTTGACTGCACGTAAACGTTGCCGTACATGTACATACTCCTGCTGCTTTGTGTGTACGTACGAATACACACATTTAATCTTGCGGTGGGGGTGTTGATGCTTGAAGTATCGGCACACTCCGAAACTGGACCAGATTAATAGTTTGTGTGCGACGTGCATGAACTGTGATTCTGTACGCGCGATCGTCAACGTGTTGTGCAGCGAGATTTTATGAAGGGCTGGCATGACATCGAAAAAACAAATGATATGAAGGATTGTACTTGTAGTGGCTGTGTTTTTGCAAAAAGGGCACGACGGCCAAGGTAAATTTGGGGCAAGGCAAAACTGGCCGTGAAGACGGAGATTTTGTGTGGGGCACCGCGGCCAGTAAGAAGGCAACGACGGCACTGGCCGTCGTGGCCGTCGTTCATTTCAAGCCCTGACGATTGGTAATCCTCCAAATTATTACAAAATACCTTACTAGACTGTAAGTTAATAGTAGTCTCAATCATCCTGTGAAATGATGGCACCAGGTGTGCTGTTGTTTTCAAGAAAAGTGAAAATTTATATTGTTTTCCAACAATTGTTCGGCCGAACAATCATTGGAAAACTGCCCTCTATTGACCGAATGTAGTTAATGCGTGTTCTGTCTAAAATGTATTAACAATCCGAAAACGGGCGCACGCGTAGTGTACCGAAGTGACGTGTTGTAACCAGTGCATGCAGTGGATCTTTGATGTTCCGCTCGGCCCTCGGCCTCTATCTGTACATGTTATGTTACCAATTGAAAATTATTCCATTTACAAAAATTGGGCTATTTTACAAGAGGGCGCTATAAAAATTGGGAAAACAACATAGCAAGTTTAATGATTCACTTCTGCATTCCTACGTGTATTTGTGTTCAGCATGTTGTCAATTTCTGCAAGCGGACTTGATTCTTCAGCAACCCCATTTCTAAAACTGGTTAGGACATTTTTTTAAAGTAAATCCTGAATTTTCAAAGTGAACAAAGAAAACTGGCAGGAGCGTGATTTGAACCTGTGACCTCCGGCATACAGTGACAGTGCTCTACCAACTGAGCTATCTTGCCCTTACCCGAACAAAAGCACCGACAATTTGGGATACCGCCAGTTTTCTTTGTTCACTTTGAAAATTCATTAAAACTACCTAGTCAGGTTCCCTTGTGGTTTGTGTGACGATATCAAAAATTAATCCTGATTACTTGTAACATACAATTCCAGAAAAAATTCTCCCTTTGATGGATTTGATCTAATTAAATCATGTCAATATTTACATCTCCCTGTACAGAACTTCATTACTTTTTTACATGTCTAGCTAGTTCCCTGTGGGACTCTTCATCGTGCACTCATGAATGAATAATCTCACCACATTTATATGTAGATGGAATGCATTTTTCAAGCTTTTTTGAGTTCAGAATTATTCATGTTTTCTATAATTTGAGTTGTATCTGGAAACTGTTCTTCATGGGTTGAAGTTTTTTAGGATCTGATATACAATATACGCCTCATTACAAAAGCCAGAATCTGTTATTTGTTTGCCTACATTTTCAAAGTGAACAAAGAAACTGGCAGGAGCGGGATTCGAACCTGCGACCTCCGGGTTACCGTACCGGCACCCTACCAACTGAGCTATCTTGCCCTAAGTTGGCGGTCTCCCAAATTGTCAGTATCTTTGTTCGGGTGGGCGCAAGTCAGAAGTCTAGTTACACATGTATTGTCGTACAAATATACTTGTTGCATAGTCAATTATTGACAGTGTTTACCTTTAACCCCTTGAGCACAGTATTTTACTGGAGACGTCGGGGTGCGGCTCTGGCAGCCAAGCGAAACGGCCACAATGTGTTTGTGCAGTCAAGCATGGCATACACAATAATCCAACAATGGATTGAAACTGCACAAACAGCGCCCTATGGCGTCTTTGGTACGCAAGGGGTTAAACTGATGGGTATTGCTCCATTTTTATCTTGTACATGTATCTGGCTGCTGACACTCTTTGTTTGCATTGTAAATGCATGCTCGTGCTTTGAGATGCTCCATCTTTACAGTGCAGACAAATTTGAACAAAATTTGGATTATATTTGGCCCAACTTTATTCTCAGAGCCGAGTGCTGAACACCACTTCAGCAAGGGAAATACATTCTGTGTAAATTGACATCATTCCCAATTGTGCCATTCTAAATTCTGAGAATTGAATTCTGTTCACGTACCCTGAGTTATTACTGTAGATACGTGTTTATTTATCGTTGTACTGGCACGAGTAGGATGCAACCAGGATTTTGGACAAACTGGCAAAGTGGGGGGGGGGCTGGGGGGGGGGGGGCTGGGTGGGGGGGGGGGGGGGCTGGGTGGGGGGCTGGGTGGGGGGCTGGGGTGATGAGTGCTGGTACATGTAGGTCTATATCAGGGAAATACTTGCATGTTTGTTATTTAATTAAAGCTTTTTGCTTGTCTGAATAGTTTAGTGCTAACCAAATGCCTCCTTCAGACAATCTTGCCCCTGGTGGGGGTAGGGTGAGTGTTGGCAGTGGGTGTATATTTTTGGGATTGATGCATTCTTCTTTCGACCCCCCACTCATCTAGGCAGGATTATAAAAAGTCCTGGCTTAATACAGAAGAGGTATTTTTAAGCAGAAGCTGGTGATCTATCTTACCAATTTGATGGTGCAGAGTCCGAAAATTGATGTTATCAAGATGGGAGACCATCATAAAATGAAATGCAAGTAGCCATCTTGGAAAATATTTCCAGGAATCCTCTACAAATCGAAGTTAGCAAAAAGGGCCCTCTACCTTAACTTTTTTATGAAAATGGTATGAAGCTGAACATTTTCTGTTGATTTTTGTGTCCACTCTCTAGTGTAAGTTTAGTTTCTGTATGAAACAATAATTGACACAAGCTGCATTTGCTGGGAATTGACTTGCAGGATGCTGCCAAGCAAACCATGACCAACAAATTGACTGTGTTGCTTTTTAGATGTTGAAGATAAGGTCCCAACTGAATAAAGAGCGAGACTTCTGAGGCGTGTGTTTTACCGCCGTTTGCTCACACTGACTGATACATGCTCTACGTACATGTAGGCAATTCATTTACATGTACCTCAACATATAATCTCTCATGAAAGTTTCTCATCCGGAATGAAACTAAATGAAGAAGAGCTAATGAATATTGGCCGTGGGTTTCGCACATCAATATCGTTCCACCCTAGGGATCCCAACATCTCTGTGTTACCATTAGCAACCTGTTTCTATTCCTGCCTCATTCATATTTTCTTCCCCAACTCACCTGGGCCAGGAACCCAAGTGGACTTTTTGTGCAGTGATCCGGTGTTGTCGTGCCCCATCTACACGTATTAATCTCCCTTTGGAATCCTTACAGTGCAGAATGATGACTGGTCTGCTGTCTCTTGATTGAGACGACTGTCCATCTCCTTTGATTTCCGCAACTAAATTAGCTTTTTATTTTCCAGGTGGCAAACGCTGATACACGTGGAAGGTATATTTAATTGTTGTGTGTATTGGGCCGTCCCAATGCACTGCGGCCAGCTGTTTGTACATAGATGCTGGCCAAGATTTTGCCAATTTCATCTTTAAAGAGCCTTCCCTATTATTTGTGAAAACCGCGGACCTCTAAGGAGAATAGAACTTTCTTGTGATTTCTATTGTGTCTTCATCGGGTTCATCAGCTACGCTGTGCCTGGGCGTTTGTCCGACTCAAAAGTACTGTAGAAATATTAGGAATACGGGATTTGCATCCGTCATATAAATTCATGAGCAATGTTTGCCCTTTTCAGTGCTGTCATTATAACAAATGTATACCGTCTTCTAGCATAATGCTTCGGAAATAAAAGTAGTCAATCTTTGCTAATTTCTGGTCCATGAGTACGTAAATGATGTTGAAAATTGTCAATTGGCTTTATTTTTGAAGATTTGGAATCAGTTTGGTAGCACTTATCCTTGACTTGGGAAGGGAAGGAGGGTAAATAAACTAAAGGAAAGGCTCTTGGTTTAAACCCACAGGGCATAATATCTTAAAACTACATCTGCTTTAAAATCAATATTTAGTGACTGCATTATACATTGTATGCATGTATGTACAATGTGACACTTCAATTTTCGTGGAAACGAGAGCCAATTGATTATTTTTATTGTATTGTCTTAATATTTTGGGAAATATTCATGCTAATAGGTCCATATCTGTAGCTTGCCAGTTAGCCGGTTATTTGTAACTTTGGGTAGAAAAGCATTGTACATTGTACACTAGTATAGGTTTTAATAAATAACTGTTCCTTTGTTCGGTAGCGATACACAGTTGTACGCAGTGTTAAAGTGCGGAAAATGATAGTGTTTTTGATTTTCAGAAGTACATGTACGTAGTACTTGATGAAAAGTACATGAAGTGTCACTTGGGAAATATGGCAACACAGTTGTTAGAAAGTACCATTTACAAACGTGCTTATTTATGGTACAATCTATGTCAGCAAATCATTAGTTTGTGCTTGCTCTAGATTCTATTCATCCTTGGCTGCCAGCTTGTCCTCTTGCAAAAACCGTTCTTATCATGTCTGCCTTCAGACTACCCCAAGAGAATTATACCCCATTCTCTGTCCCCCAGTTTGACAAACACATTCATCAGGACGGCCGAAGGTAGACAGTGTTCTATGTTAATCATTTGTTTGGTTCTCCCGACGGCTTGCCCGGGTTGCGTAGGTGAATTTTTTTACAATTATTTAAGCCATTGGCCACAATAAGAGAGCTACAATGTACATGTATCAATCAGGGGGTGAGCCTGTTTGCGTCAGACGTTTTGCCTGACACAGCTTCCCTGAACCATAGGTGATGCATGCAATAGAGTGCTAGTTAGTCTTGAATATTTGATCAAAGGTAATAAAAATGCTGTTTGATAATCTAATGTGAGCCACACGTTAATGTCAGGCTACATGTGCATTTAAATGTTTCATTGTTTTGGTGGCTATCATAGGATATCAAATTTACTTATTTCTAATACGTTTGAAATTGAGTTGAATATTGGCACAACTAAGAGACCATCTGCAATAGGGCAGGAAACATGTTGATCAGTTGGTGGGGGGGGGGGGGGCTGTTGGTTGGGTGGGAGGCTGTTGGTTGGTTGGTTGGTTGGGGGGCTGTTGGTTGGTTGGGGTGGGGGCTGTTGGTTGGTTGGGGTGGGGGCTGTTGGTTGGTTGGGGTGGGGGCTGTTGGTTAGGAGGGGGACTACATGTAAGTGTGTTTTTTTTCTGTCTGGACTGTACAAGGGCTTTTTTTTGCTGGGATTTTTTTCTTGGGTCTAGAGGGCCTGTATGCATCTGTTAAGACCACATGAGAAGGGATTGTGTTCACCAAAACAAAGGTATTGCACGCTATTAACACCTACTGAAACATTTAGTACGATGGTGTGACAGTGTGCGTAGAACGTGATGGTGAACCGCAGGGTTAAGCTCAATCCATCATCGCAGTCACAAGAAAATAGTGAACAATTATTCTGTTTTAAGAATGATTTTCTGCACATTCATATGTGCTTATTTCGACTGTGGGCAGCAAACAAATTTGATGCCAAAAGACGGCCTCCCCTTTTGTGCCAAGCACTAGACACAAAATGGGACTTCATCTTAAGACGTTATGATAGTAGTCCAATCCTTCAACTACTCCAAGCTATCTATGGATAGAAAACCTACATGTATACTGATTTGATACCATGAATATACTTGCCATTCCAGCATCTTTTTACTTCAAATGAAAACAAATTTTGATGATTCTCACTCTGAAAACAAATTCAACTGTATATTTATCTTGTGGTTTCTTTAAAAGTTATTGACAGTATGTTTCATCATCTTATGTTTAAGAGCTATGTTTGCTAGGAATGCATTCCAAATCATAAGATTCCTAGCGTCAGTTATATACCATGCCCTCAAGAAAATGTTGTTAACGACCCTTACAAAAGAATGCACTATCCCCACAAATAGTCATCTGAAGATGCAACAAAGAAAACCACTCCTGAAGACAGTATATTTGTCAACTTTGTCTCCCTTGAGGAGTTTAAGGAAAATATCGTAGATTGTGGCCAACCCCTAGGGCCGTTAAATGACAACCTTTATTCCTGCATATGAATATAGTGCTGTTGTCTTTGGATTTTTCCCTAGGGTGTCAAACTGCATCTCAGGACATCGACTGATAAGTTCAAAGCAATATCGGATATTGGCGTATCTGTCATTCCGCGTGATTAGCATGCAAAGAATAATAACGTTTCTGTTTGTACTTATTCCCATGGGAAGTAGACGGATTAGGTATATAAGTGGAGACGTATCTTTAAAACATGTAAATTAACAAGGCCAATGACCAGATAGAGGGAAGTTTGAAATCTGTGTCTGTATTAAAAAACAACAACCATGGTTCAGTTTGTTATGATAGACTACCTGGCAACTTGTTGAGTGGGGGTGTTTTATGACCACCCCAAACAAAGGGAGTCAGACGTCTTTATACATGTAGCTACTTTTAAGTTCGTTTGGTTCCCTGACTTGACTTGACTGGTTACAAATAGTTCAGTCTGAGTGATGCTATGAGTTGGCAACATCTTTTTAAAAACACCTTCGTCAAATCCAATTGTAGGATTCTCCAAATGTATTGCTTTGATTTTTGCCAAGGCAAGCTTTGGTTTAACTAAAAAACTTGACAACAGGCATGACCTAAACTGTGGGCATTTTGTTGTTAAATATCACGACAAACTAAAATATATTACAAAAACGAGTTTGGAAAATGTTGGATATTTTCAAAAACCGGGAGGAACTCTTTAATTCCCGGTGCTACAATGGCTACCTGACCCATGAATCATCAGAGTAGTCAGAATTATCAGACTGGTAACCAGACTTCATTCGAGTTGAGTGCAGATTCCAGTTTTAACAGGTTCAACAAATCTTGAAGATTTTTGTTTGGAGAAACCTCAGACCCCCTGAATTGTGCACTCTGTACAAGCACGCATCCTCACATACATGTAATTAAGCACCCATATGGGGTACCTCTATTGTAGACTTTAATTTCCTTCTTTTATTCTCCTTTGTCCCCATTGAAATCTCAAAAGCCATAGCATTACCTTTGTGGGGTACCTGGATTTCTAAAGACTCCCTTGTGGGGTACCACTGTCCCCATTGTTACCCTTTTCCTCCGTAAGGAGACTAACGTAAGAACACACATTGCCCTGAAATCCCTCTAAATTCATCTCTTAGGGTGAGTCACCAAACTGAGTGTAAAACTTGTACCATAATGTACAGGGAAATATGGGTGGAAAAGAAGCACTGGTGTCTGACTGGCTTGTCATTTGTTGATGGTTCTGAGCGTGGTTATAAATTTGTAGAAGGATTTGATGTGACAGACCAACCTGTTGTCGTACTTTATTAAACCTCGCATACAGTGCAGACTACTTTGTTATACTTAAACTGGCCGTTGGAAAGGTCAGAGTCATTATTTTCTATTAAGTGTTCATCTTTCCAGCTACATATACATTGTAGCATTCTTTACCGCTAGAATAAAAAGCCCCGTTCTCACTTGAACGATTTTTTTTACAACTGCGGTGCGACTAAAAAATCGTACAGCCGTGCGATTTCTGTACGAATTTCCCTGTTTTTTTCCCGCGCAGTCTTACTTGTACAACTGTCGTGCGACTGCCGTTCAACTCTGGTGCGACTTTTCCTCCCGAAACATCCGATAACGGTTCAAGTTCCGTGCGACTGCCGTACAACCTGTGCGAGTCCCGCGCAGGCGCTGTGCAATTGTTGTGCAACTCGCGTGCGACCTGTGCGCATGTGGTACATCTGCCGTACAACCAATCAAAGCGCTGTGCGACCGCCGTACAAGCGCCGTTCGATCCGCGCGAATCGCATAAAAGCAAGGCCTTTTTGGCGTCGATCTTCATAACCGCACTTGATGTTCGACAGGCAACAAGTATTCAACACAACACAATGATGCCACCGAAGAAGAGTGATAGCAAGCAGGCAGGCAGCAAGAACGGCACGGCCGAGCCGTGCGACCTATCAGACTGTCGTGCGACTGCTGTGCCACCCCCATGCGACCAATGCAAACCGTGCAACAGCCGTATGGAAATTTTCAACATTTGAAAAAACTCGCACGGGCATGCGACCCGTCCGAATTACACACGATACCCCTACAACCTGTGCGAATCATAAACAGACTGCCGTGCGACTCCCGTACGCCCTGTGCGATTTGGTAGTCGCATGGCATTCGCGTAGAAAATCGTTCAAGTGAGAACGGGGTATAAGAAGCATAACTTTTCTGCCGTCTTGAGTGTAAGCACCACATTCATATACATTAAAGATGGATTATGTATGCTCAGTGGAAAGTGAATTCCTTGCAGTCTGTGAATTATAAGGCATCTAGGAAAGAAAACACTTAAATAAAGAAAAACAAAGACTGACCAGGGTTTTAATTACCCATTCCTCGTCTGGTCCCTTCCATGAAAAGCACAGAAAGCTAATTTCTGTAAATTGAGAGTAATTGAGAAGATGGTCGTTTAGCTCGTCATTGTTTGTTGGTAGAAACAACTCAAAATATTTAGGATTTGAGTTCAACTTTCCAGGTACATGTACAAATGTACTTTCTTGCCAGAGCAGGTACCAGGTAGATGTAATGTATCGGTGAAGTAGTGGAAATGTCCCTTTGATCAGTGAAATAAGATTGTGCGCACACAGGATCGATGCTGTGTGAAGCAAAGTAAACACACATTTCGCTCGAAGCCCGCACTTGAACGGGCATTCAACAAATAGAACCCAGCTCCGAGCTCGCGATTAGGTTTCCACTCCACTTTCAGGGAAATATTTGGTATGAAATTTTTCTAAGTGCATTGAAGGATCGTTTTTCCCCCTCTTCAGAAAGGTTTGGTGCATATGTAATGCTGGCACTTTCCAACCAATATACGTAGTAGAAAGTGCTGCATTTACATAGACTCCTTTCTCCTTACAGGCATACATGTACTGTCGAGGACAAGAAGAGAAAAAAAATACAAAGGAAGCACATGCTCAATGTAGTTAACCCCTTGCGTACGGATGACGCAAATATGCGCAAAAAAACCAGTGCCACCTCTCCAGGCCGGATGACGCCATTGGCCGCCGTTTGTGCAGTTTCAATCCATTGTTGGATTAAACAGTGCCACCAGGTCGGATGACGCCATTGGCCGCTGTTTGTGCAGTTTCAATCCACTGTTGGGTTATTGTGTATAGGTTACGCTTGACTGCACAAACACATTGTAGCGGTTCGCTTGGCTGCCAGAGCCGCCGCGGCACCCCGACGTCTCCCGTAAAATACCGTACTCAAGGGGTTAAAATGCACAAGGGTGCATATTTTTGTGTTTTGTGTAGAAGGAACTCCTTGTCATCAAAAGAGCATGTAAACAATATACATGTGTCATTCCAAAATAACTCTACAATGTTTTGAAGAAATGCTGTTCAGAGATGGATTACAAAAGAGCAATTTATTGGACAGTACTAAGACTCGGAACCCCTTCAAGAAAATATAGAACAAAAACGTTTGTCATGTTTGTGTTTAGTACACAATGCTCTCTGTAATGACTTCATGCTTGGCTCATGAAAAAATTGCCATTAACATAAAAAACAAAACAACAAAAGTTGTTCAATTACGCCGTCTTCCATGCATTTATGTTGTAAAAACCCCGGTGCATGGGCAATTTAATTTGTCATTCTGAAAAAATCATGGCTTATTGGGCATAAAAATGTCAATTTTGGAATGGAGAATTGGGGGAATTTGGGAACTAAATAGTGCTAAGAGATTTTAGTGTGAGGTTTTTGTCAGGTCGTCATAGACAGGTATTTTGTATTTTGCACTTGTTTAAATGTACAGTTTGTAAGTTGCATTTGGAGTATGGCCGTCATCCACATACAAATTATTACTGCTGTCAAGGTTAAATTTTGAGTTACAATTACATCACTTCAGTTTCTCTCATTCCATATTTCAGTCACCTCTTGTTCCAGAAACCCTTTAAAAAAAGACTTTCCTCTTGATTATCCAAATGCCACCTTGGTTGCTAAGTAACTGCCTAATGAGATTACCAATATATGCGCTGATAGGCAGCGAGGCTAGCGAGGGATCTTTTATGTGCGGTGTACTTCTGCTGACTGAAATGTCCTTCCTGCTTGACCTTCTGGGATGGTTTGTCTCAGGCACGATAAGGAGAGGGTTACATATTTGGATGGATGAGGGGCTATTTTTGGACTTTCATGAAGCCTGATATCTAGAGTTCCATGTACTGGTATTTGTTCATCTGTCTAAATGACAAGAATGGTTTAAAAGTGTACGCCCAGAGGAGAGCACCATTATAACCGACACGACAAACCTAATTATCATAATGTAGATTTGTAATGATTAGTCACTTTAATACATGTAATTTCTGTAAACATTTCTGCTCCCTAGGGAATATACAGCCCTGGCTGTAAGTTAAGCCCAGATGGGCTAATCAAATACATAACCATCACTGCCCTCACAGGTACCCATTACCCCTGGGTGGAGAGAAGCAACTTGTGACAAAGTGTCTTGCTCAAGGACACAAGCACCATGACCCCTGCTGGACTGGATACTAGAACCCACAATCATCGAGATCTTCAGTCCGGTACACTAGACCACAAGGCCATAGCACTCCACATGTTGTAGCTACATTTATTACAAACATTCCTTTTGCTCCCAAATTGTTAAGGAATTTATGCCGAAATATTCTGAACTCGGAAGAGAAATCACTATGGAACAAAATGTACCTAAATGAAATTAATGACAATTGTGGTAACCCCCAAAATGTCAAACTTCAAAACTTACACCCAATACACTAATTTCATTTTCACGTAAGCCCCCATCTGCGCACTTTTGGGTTGAAAGTAAATCTCTCAGTGCTAAACAAACATAATGATATTCAACAAGTCATGTATAAATCACGACATGACATCGTTGTGCATGGTCAGCATGCTAGAGTGGTTCCGGCTCATCACGACAAAATTCATCCAAATTCATTCTTAATCGACATGATGTTCAACTATTTCACAGAACAATGATTCTCAAATATACTTTAGATTTGTTTGAACGGCTCACTCAGTGACTTTTCATATTAACATTTTTTGATGCAAAATAACAGTATGTTATCCTATGTTTGGCAGTGTGTGGCAGGCAGTCTGAGGAGAAAACTATTTTCTTCAATGAGTTATCAAGCAGGGATACACTGTACATCGGGGATGTGACCTATTTTTCCTCTTACTTAATGAAACCAAGGATTCCTCAAAAGTGTATCGCACTGTAGCTCGAAAGCCTGAAGAAAAATGTTAGCAGAAGACAAGAAATGTTAAGTTTTAGAGGTGGGAGGAAAACCCCAGAATGGATATTGGCTAAACAAGCTTTACCTGCATGCCTTTCTCTTCTCATAAACAAGTTTTATGTACATTGTAGGCGTATGGCAGAAATACACCATGATCAGGCAAGCAGGTTTTTACAGATTACCTATTTGACGTCACAAACATGTTTTTGGTTCAGGTTGTGAAAATACACCTCTGGCCTATTTTAATGTGTGCCTCGTCAACATGTGCGTCATAGCATGTTATTGCTTTGAGATTTTTTCCATCAAGTACATTGCATATTGTTCAGCTGCCACGGTGCTGCGTCTTTTGTCCCATTGCACCATTCATGACTTGCGTGACAGGGTGCAGGACATTATGTGACCAAGCGTGAATATGATACCGATCCAATACTTGCTGTATGTGTACGTGCTGTTCAGCTGGTCGTCTGACATTTTTCACCCTTGTCCCAATATACTTTTTCGTTTTTTTTTGCAAATCGAGTGACTGCAAATGAAACTTTAAGACCGATGGAGGGTGTACATGTACATAGCTTAATTCAGATCAAGAGAAAACAGTTGTAACTTGTAACAAACATTTGTAGAAGACTTAAAATGTTTATCTGTTCATTTCTTGGGAATTTCTTTTCTTGGGAATCTCTTCTTTTCTTAGGGATTCTCAATTTTTCATTTCCCAATGGGAGAGCACTAGCTGTAAGCATCCCATTCGCACATTGACCTATATTCCATGCCTCTACATGTCTCGTCCATCATCAGTCGCACCTCATATCCTGATTACAATTTCAAATTTCAGGCAATCTGCAATCGAGGCAGTAGCTATCTTGTTTGCGAATTGTGGAAAATGGGTCGAGGGTTTCCAGATGGTTATAAGATTTGTAGAATATTCTACATCTGCAGCCGATAAGCAGGTTCTCTGATGTGCAACTTTATAGGCAAAAGAAGACAAACTACCCCTCATTTTTTTGGCTCTAGACATAATAGACCAGTTTTGAATATTCATGACCAGAACCAGGGAAACAATAGAAATTAGGTAATGAAACCAAGGATTCCTCAAAAGCACATCGCACTGTAGCTTGAAAGCCTGAAGAAACCTGTAGGAAGATGACAAAGAAATGTTTAGTTTTAGAAGTGGGAGGAAAACCACAGAATGATATTGGCACATAATCAGGCAGGGACTGAAAACTTAATCCACTTGTCGGCCCTGGTGGGATTCAAACCCGGGTCACAGCGGTGGAAGGCGAGGAGAGTACCACAATGCCAACCTGACTCCTCAAGGACTAGCAAGGGATATGTGTTACATGTATGAAGGGAAACCTTTCAATTTGGTGGATTTCCTTCACAAACAAATTATGAAAAAACTGTTGGAATGAAAACACACTGTTCTGACTTCCATTTGATTACGTTCTACGTGTGAAGATTGCCCTATACATTACATTGTAAGAATTAAGAGTGGCCGGCTCCTAATTCTAAATTTAAAACTTATTATATCTTTTTTTATCAGATTTGTTTAGTGAAATGTTTTATTTAAAGCTCATAATAGCAATTCAATTAAAAAACTTATTTTTTGGGATGTCATGCATCTTTAAATGGCAGTTAAATGGAGACCAAATGATGACTGCACACGATATGAGAGCACTCTCCAACCTGACTTGCATTTGTTTCCCTCTAACCTTGCAGGCAACCACCTGTATCGTTACTCCAAGGTATTGGACCCCCATCAGCTAGGAGATCCTAAGCCACGCCCCCTGCCAGCCTGTCCCCATCTAGCCTGGGCCAAGGGAGAACCTCTCAATATATCGGCTCCGAGGTAAGTAGCTGTACACCTGCGTGTTCAGTGCATGATCCATCATGTTTTTCGCAGGTGTTTCTACTGAATCTAACCATTTGAAATAGAGAATGGCTTCCCATTATTAAATAAAAAATACACAGAAAGCTTATCTATTAGTAAAATTTGATTGCTTCCTAAACATGCAGTCTCTAAAAAAATAATGTGAGTGTGCAGCGGTAGCATGGTATGATGTAAAGCGTATTATGACAATGAAAAACAATCGGAGGAGGATAGAAAATAGCAAGTCCATTAACCGCGTGGTTTGAGACAGATTGGAAATGACACTCGACTGTGTGGTCAGGTACATGAACTACAGTGGGGCAGTGACTGTGTGTATAATTCTGCACTTTTTTTGGTTCCCTGGGGTTCTGCTGTCAAGATCTATCTCCGGGAAGCGCTCGCTTATTTTTAGCCGTCTCCCGACGCCCTATGCTAATGTCATTGACCCACTCCTTGAAATGCCAACAATTCCTCAAGAGTTCTGGCCTCTGTATCCTTGTATTTTTTTCCCCGGATGTTTAATGTCGACGGTGCTGACAGATTCTTCAAGCCACATTGTGGGGTGGTTGGTCGCTTTTCCGGGAATAATCTGTTTTTTTTTTTAGCGAGACCGTGTATAGAGGTTTAGGTTGATCCATTTTTGAAATCAAATAAAACTCTCTATTGGCCAAATCCCTGGATGCCAGTAAAGGCTCTCAGCCGTTATGAAAAATTCACCTACTGAGTCTGTCCCCAGACGCTTTAGGCTTTATAGAGTTTTGTTCCGGGCCAGAAAGAGAATCGGAGATTTGGAGGTATGATGAAATCACTGGAGAGGAGAAGGTTAAGAGGGTGCGGGCATGACCACTAAAGTGTGTCAGGTGTTTCATTGGATGGATAGGTCAGCAATTAAGATACAGTGAATCGGACGTTGTATGTTTGGTTTGCATAGTCGTATGCTTTCTGCTTGATACTCTGAGCTGAGAGTCATTGTGGGTGTCTGTGTTCAGTTAGTGTTCTCTTATTGTTGTCTGGAAAATGGCCAGAAAAGGAGAGATTCTTTCAGTACGTAGGTGTAGTTTAAAGCTGACTCAAAAATTTGAATTTTAACGGATTTTCCCATAACGAATTATGCAAGAAAACTGTTTTTTTTAATAAAATAAAAAATAGACCTTGCAAACATAAGTCTAATGCAATCAAATTTGCAATTCAGTTCGAACATTTATTTTTCAGGGTGATATCTCCAAAAGCACCGACAGTTTTAAAGAGTCAAGGTTTTAAAAATTGAATTATATCTGGTGTTTGTGGATTGTGCATGTGGGATAAAATATTGGAAACACCTTGCCCAGCATGAATTAAAAATCAGCCCTGGGGAGTTCGTCCACTTTTAATAAAATCCTTATGCCAGCCGGTTCACACCATTCTGGACTGTCTTCCATTTGCCTCAATCAATGGCCTTTTCTTTTTTGTACGACCGGCCTTCACCATCCACGCTTTTTGTGGAGGCCTTGGAACTGCCATGAAAAATTTATAGTTTACGTCACACTCCATGGGAGCTTCCTGTGTCCAGTTTCGCTCCTTCTTATCCAAGGGGGAGACATGTCGAGGTGTGAACTGAGGCTCAGGAAGAGAAGGGTGTTTCTTACAGCAGGGTCACTGCAGCGATGGATTGTAGATGGTGTAATGGAAGACGCCGGGAGGTCATAGAGGTGGTGATGATCTGACATGTTTAGGATCAAGTGATTCGTTCTCTGCAACCCATACCCAGTTTTCATTTTCTGAAGTATCAATTAGGTAAAGAGGCAGAATTGCCGTTTCAAATTCAGGTCCAGAGTTTTGAAATTAACTGACCTCAATTTTAAAACTCCATCATCATTGCTAGACCTGTCTGTCATTTCCAACCATGTGCGGTTTTTGTCAGTGCCATAGGGCTGCCCAAAATATACCGAATATTCAAGTACCATTTTGCTGGTTCGAATATTCAAAAACAATATATATAAACGTACAGATATGACTCTGATGCTATTTTAATAGAAAAGTGATGGCGCTTAGCAGTATTAAATGCCGCATTTTTGTTGACGTTAACTTTTTGTGGACGGAGATTTATTGTTCCTGTCAGTAAAACCCTTGACACTTCTAAAATAATTATTGCAAAAACTCAGGCTGGAGTTTGGTTTCTTGTTATCAGAACTTTATATGTACCCGTAATAATCTTGATGCAACATGTGCATGCAAAAAAGTGTCGATCGGGCGGTACATAATAATGACTGGCAAGGCATGCAGTTGCGGCTGACAAGTGAAATACGGCGATTATCGAATGTTCGGTCAAGCCCAGTTTTGAATATTCGAATACTAAATTATTCAAATACTAAATTATTCGAAAATGAACAGCCCAACAGTGCCACAAAGCTCTTCTGTGCATGTATATTTAGCAAGCCCCCCCCCCCCCCCCCCAAAAAGAAAAAAGAAAAGAAGAAACAAAAAGTCATGTTTAGTGGCCCCTCCTGGCCTGCTCCCTTCCTCGAGGTCACATCCTTTTTTTCTCTCTCTTTCTTTTTTTCTTTTTCCAAAAAGTCTATAAAATGCGACAGGAAGTAAAAACCCCTAGGTCAAGTTTGAATTGATTTTGTGACTCCAACATTATCTATATGTACTCGTATACAACATAACATGCACTAAAGTGTGATGGTGCTCGCGTAACTCATTTTTCGAGTATACAAGTAGGTTCCACCCATCCCTAAAAAGCTACTCAATTTCAGACTTAAGAACTGTGAAAAATGTTACAAACAAATTGCCATGTTATTCATTCCAAATCAAACAGTTTAAAAATTGCTTACGTTTTTGGATTAACGCACGCATTTGTGAAGAATTGTTGGTTTAGAATGAAGAACAGATGACAAATATCATAGCCCAACAAACCTCATTATTTGTGTACATGATCTGATTAAAGTTGTGATATATAGATTTGGTAATAATCACATACATGTAGGAAGGATTAGTTTCACTCTGAAAGTTGACTGTTTTTCAAGACGGTACCAGAACCTAGTCCTCCAAAAATGCTCTGGCCTATTTTGATTTCAACAATTGAAATATATGACTCGCTCTACAAAAAATGGTAATATGTCACACTATGTGAAAACACACAAACAGGGCTGTTCTATGTAAAATGGGCCAACAAATCTTCACATAAGTGATTTTTTTGTTTTTATTTTTGTTTTAAGAAACATTAATATTTATGAATATAGATGAAAAATAAATGTTGATAGAAATTACTTTTATCTCATTTCTTTGCACTTTTTGTGTTTAAAGGGCTATACACGCACACACCAAATTAAAGCTTAGGATGTGACAAATTCAACTATGTACCGGTATATAACTAATTTTTCTAATTTTGCGACATAATACCCATTTTTCTAGAGCCGGTCACATATAAAACGTATATGAACATGCACAATATCACTGTTAACACAGTTTGCACAACTTTCTCATGACTTGGATGACAGATTGAGCTCAAACAGTCACAGAGCTGACTGTGTTATTAGCTCTATGTAATGAACATTGTGCAGTTACCGCCCACCGAAATACAAAAGACGATAAAAGAGTATATAACTTGGACACAATTTGTGAACAAATTGCAAAAGTGTTTGAATAGTTACGCATTCAGTCAGAGATGTGAATTTTGTATCATTTCACAGCGGCTTTCATATTGGGTCATTGTATTTGTGTGTTGAAAATGTGTGGACTTTACCCTATGCTCGGATGGGGAATTACATGTCATTTAACCCCTTGGGCACGGTATTTTACGGGAGACGTCGGGGTGTGGTTCTGGCAGCCAAGCGAACCGCTACAATGTGTTTGTGCAGTCAAGCATGACATACACAATAATCCAACAATGGATTGAAACTACACAAACAGCGGCCAAATGGCGTCATCCGGCCTGGCGCCATCCGTACGCAAAGGGTTAAATTCAAATTGTTCCCGAAGATTTGTTTTCCCTTGCGTCTGCATCTACTCATAGATAAACATTTGTTGGATAGATCAACATTTATTTTCTGTCCCCGAGGTATATATATCGGGCGTCTGTCCATGCATTGCATGTCACAATATTTTCCCTTGAATAATATTTTGAAGAAATTTTGTTTTTGTGGAATTTTACTGTTTTTTTTCTCGATCAAGAAAGATTGGAAATTGAACATCATTTTAATTCATGAATGTGAGTTTGCAAAAGTAAACAGTCAGAAGTTATTGCTCCCTGTTGATAAAAAGTGCTTTGTTTTTTTAGAATTGTTTAATTTGGCAATATAGGATGGAAGTGCTCTTCAACATTTGATTTCAAATTGTATGTTTTATTACAAGTTTTTGTCTATTGTGAGTATCTTTGCAGTTCAGCCAAAAAATATAGACTTTTAATGTGTGATTTCACCCCTCTAACAAGCAAAAGAAATGCCCTACAGAAACTGAATTGTTAGTAGGTTACAAATAATTTGAGAAGTGGAAGTTATTAAATGCAAGAAGCATACATGGACGGATTTTCTCAATCGATATCTCCTTCATAAGTGAATAACTTTTGTATTTCTAGAAAAATAGCTGCTTGAACACATTGGAGAGTATATCTTTGAGCTGCTTCTTGAGATTTGTCTGATTCGTAAACAGGTTCATGCATGCATGTACATCCATCGCGATTTGAAAAAAGGGAAAGAAATACAAATGTTGAAATATAATTGTGCAAATTTTGAATAAGATTTGTATTCCAGTACTCTATGGGAGTGAGCTGACCTTGGCAAGTCAAAAAAAAAGCAAGGCCAGTAAGATGAAACTTTTGGAATTTGATGAAGTGAAAGAAAATTGAATTTCTAGGGAAATGGTCCTTGACTGCTGATGCACAAGATTTTAGATCATTAATATATATCCTTGTAGCGGAGCATAATTAGTCACATTGGAGCAGTCCATAGAATATCCATGCTTTGCGCCGTATCAAATTTCATTTTCTGAAGGGGTGGGGTGGGGGGGGAGGAGGGAGGGTTTACTCGTTGCTTGCCGGGCAGCCTGAAGAAAATGAACTGGTCATACATAATGCTTGTGGGTAGACAAGGATGCTGGGGTCTCGACAGATGAGAGAAAGCTTCTTAAAGGAAGGTCTGTGCTCAAAGGATACTGAGAGAGTAGAGGCAGAGATCTTGCAGAGATGTCAGTGAGCTGTTTTTTTGTCGTGCCTTAAGCAAGTCAATCTTAAGTTACTCTGACAGGTGTATATAGTGCGATGCTGTGAAGTTAAAGTGCCACGTTGTGTTTTTGGATGCTGAGGGCTGTAAAATTGCTTCTTGTGAAATTGTTAGGGTTAAATTGATCTTTTACAAGTTGGATTATGATTCATGCAACTATTCCTAGAATTCTGACATTTTTCTTTTCTTGAAAGAATTTATCGGGATTAAAATCCAAGTGTGTACAGGCTCCAGTTTTGGTTTTGAATGCCTATTGTTGAAATCACATTGTCCTAATCACCCTCTTCATTTTGAATATAAGATTACATCCAAGGGGTTTACAATGTCTACCTACTTCTCAAGACAAAATTTAGTCATCAAGCCTTGCGTGTATGGAAAGTAACGATACCATGGTGTCAAGGTCCAAAATCCATCAAAAAATTTCAGGGTTTTGGCAGGGTTGCTCCACTTACATGTATTTTGTCTAGAGATATTTTGGAATCATTCTTGGGGACATGGCACTTGAAGCTACACTTTAATCAGTCGCTGTGCATGATGTGCACTGTTCAAGACAATGCTCAGGAAACTGTGAAATTGACAAGGAGGATTCTAACCATACATATATTGTAAATTAGAACAGAGATGTTTTCTCTTTTGCCCTGTCCCGACGTAATATATGAAGCACTGTATACTCAGTGCTTTCCGAGAGCCTGTGTGAACAAATTCACAGGCTTACTCGGGCGGGATTCGAACCCACGACTCCTGCTTACTAGTGCAGACGTCTTAACCACTCGACCACCGAGCTTGCCGGGGTCAGCTGGCCGATTCTAATCCAATGCAGCAGCGGATACCGCGTAATCAGTCAGAAGATGAAATGTTTGCATCGGGCGATGATGTAAATTAGAACAGAGATGTTTTCTCTTTTGCCCTGTCCCGACGTCGGGACAGGGCAAAAGAGAAAACATCTCTGTTCTAATTTACATCATCGCCCGACGTAAACATTCCATCTTCTGACTTACATATATTGACCTTTTAGATGAGGAGTCTGGAGGTAGAAGGAAAGTAAGGGGGATGGGCAGTAACTCTCAGGTCGTCTTAAAGACGTGATAGTCGTGATCAAAAACTGAAATGATTAGTATCAATCTGAAAGCTTACTGTTTATAAAGATGGTACTAGTACCAATCCTCCTGGGAAATATTGGTCTGAAATGCTGTGGCTTGTCTTGATCATGTTAAATTACGCAAAGTAAGAACAGTGCCTGCAATTACATGTATGTTGTAAGATCAGCCAATGCTACATGTATGTGCTACTTGTATCTATCACAGTAATGGATACATGATTATAAAACTTGCAGGAAGAAAATGAGGCTTAGAACAATGGAAGGCTACATGTACATGTACTTATGCAGTAACCTGAGAAAATGATAAAATGTTATTACTGTGAACCCATTGGATGTGATTGTGTTATTCAAAATGGATACGATTTGAAGCTTTGCATGGTGGGTGCGATATGAGAGAGACTGAGATTATGGGTAACACCATTTGAAATAAATTTCTTCTAGGAAGAAGTGTGGTTCTGAAAAGAACCAGGGTGAGTGTGTAACTCGACGTTTCGGACAGTGTGCTCTGTCCGTCCTCAGCACTCAAAATGGGCAGTAGGATTTTGACATGTGATTCACACAATTTCTGTAAAAAAATATTGTTCCCCCTTAACAAAGAACAAATTTGTGACTTCCAGGTGTGACAGCTTATCATTGTTAAAATCACATCCGCTTAATTCTCCTGTCTATATTTTGATCAGAAAATTACATCCATGGTTTTACATCGTGAAGGAGAATATTAGGCTCGGTACAACAGAAGAGACCGTTCTGAAACAAATGGATTCACTGTTGATATTGAAACCAGACACTGTACCTTTTATTGAAAAAAGAAGAAGAAAAGAAAAGAATGGATGATCGGTGATCGGTATGAAGATTCTGTAACAGTTTCAGGTTGGCCATGGATACGCTTCTTGTTATTGCATTTGTATGTTATCTGGCTGGTTTCTGCATTCAGTGCTTCCAGCAAGTCTTCCCATGGGCTTTGTCTGAAATTGTCATCATTTACATGACCGACCCGAGGCTGAGATTACAGCATCCTGATGTGAAATCCGTTTTCCTCGTTTGTCTTGAAGGATGTTAGATTGTACACATCCCAGGCAGGAGATTGCATTGGTCTCCACATATACACATGTACATCACATTACACACAGCTGTGGAACAAATGATTAGACCACCAACATTTGTATTTCTTGATGTTACTCAATACAATGTATGTGTCTAATTGACTTGTAATTTATTCCAGACCTTTCAGTATTTTGTGAAAATGTTGAACTGCAAAATCAGTGTTTTACAATCATTTTACAATGGTGTTTGGATTATTTTAGTGTTGTTTGGATTCTGTTGTTGGTCCAACACCTGTATGCAATAGAACAATAAGTTGTTTTTTTACATTTTGGCCATTTCTGTTGACCACACTTATTTTTTGTCAAACAATCCACAAGGGAAACTGACTAGGTAAATTTGAATACATTTTCAAAGTGAACAAAGAAACTGGCAGGAGCGGGATTCGAACCTGCGACCTCCGGGTTACCGTACCGGCGCTCTACCAACCGAGCTATCTTGCCCTATGTTGGCAGTCTCCCAAATTGTCAGTATCTTTGTTCGGGTGGACGCTAGTCAGAAGTCATAAACCCAGAATGCCGTATAGCCAGGGATCACACCAAATTTTACGATACAACCTGGGTTTGTTTGACGAAATATAAGTTAAAAAGTCGTATCCTCATTGATTGATCCCCACAATGTCGCTTCCCAGGTTGTATCGTAAAATTGGGTGTGATCCCTGGCTATACGGCATTCTGGGTTTATGACTTCTGACTAGCACCCACCCGAACAAAGATACTGACAATTTGGGAGACCGCCAACATAGGGCAAGATAGCTCAGTTGGTAGAGCGCTGGTACGGTAACCCGGAGGTTGCAGGTTCGAATCCCGCTCCTGCCAGTTTCTTTGTTCACTTTGAAAATGTATTCAAATTTACCTAGTCAGTTTCCCTTGTGGATTGTTTGACAAAAAATAAGTGTGGTCAACAGAAATGGCCAAAATGTAAAAAAACAACTTATTGTTCTATTGCATACAGGTGTTGGACCAACAACAGAATCCAAACAACACTAAAATAATCCAAACACCATTGTAAAATGATTGTAAAACACTGATTTTGCAGTTCAACATTTTCACAAAATACTGAAAGGTCTGGAATAAATTACAAGTCAATTAGACACATACATTGTATTGAGTAACATCAAGAAATACAAATGTTGGTGGTCTAATCATTTGTTCCACAGCTGTGTGTAATGTGATGTACATGTGTATATGTGGAGACCAATGCAATCTCCTGCCTGGGATGTGTACAATCTAACATCCTTCAAGACAAACGAGGAAAACGGATTTCACATCAGGATGCTGTAATCTCAGCCTCGGGTCGGTCATGTAAATGATGACAATTTCAGACAAAGCCCATGGGAAGACTTGCTGGAAGCACTGAATGCAGAAACCAGCCAGATAACATACAAATGCAATAACAAGAAGCGTATCCATGGCCAACCTGAAACTGTTACAGAATCTTCATACCGATCACCGATCATCCATTCTTTTCTTTTCTTCTTCTTTTTTCAATAAAAGGTACAGTGTCTGGTTTCAATATCAACAGTGAAACATTTGTTTCAGAACGGTCTCTTCTGTTGTACCGAGCCTAATATTCTCCTTCACGATGTAAAACCATGGATGTAATTTTCTGATCAAAATATAGACAGGAGAATTAAGCGGATGTGATTTTAACAATGATAAGCTGTCACACCTGGAAGTCACAAATTTGTTCTTTGTTAAGGGGGAACAATATTTTTTTACAGAAATTGTGTGAATCACATGTCAAAATCCTACTGCCCATTTTGAGTGCTGAGGACGGACAGAGCACACTGTCCGAAACGTCGAGTTACACACTCACCCTGGTTCTTTTCAGAACCACACTTCTTCCTAGAAGAAATTTATTTCAAATGGTGTTACCCATAATCTCAGTCTCTCTCATATCGCACCCACCATGCAAAGCTTCAAATCGTATCCATTTTGAATAACACAATCACATCCAATGGGTTCACAGTAATAACATTTTATCATTTTCTCAGGTTACTGCATAAGTACATGTAGCCTTCCATTGTTCTAAGCCTCATTTTCTTCCTGCAAGTTTTATAATCATGTATCCATTACTGTGATAGATACAAGTAGCACATACATGTAGCATTGGCTGATCTTACAACATACATGTAATTGCAGGCACTGTTCTTACTTTGCGTAATTTAACATGATCAAGACAAGCCACAGCATTTCAGACCAATATTTCCCAGGAGGATTGGTACTAGTACCATCTTTATAAACAGTAAGCTTTCAGATTGATACTAATCATTTCAGTTTTTGATCACGACTATCACGTCTTTAAGACGACCTGAGAGTTACTGCCCATCCCCCTTACTTTCCTTCTACCTCCAGACTCCTCATCTAAAAGGTCAATATATGTAAGTCAGAAGATGGAATGTTTACGTCGGGCGATGATGTAAATTAGAACAGAGATGTTTTCTCTTTTGCCCTGTCCCGACGTCGGGACAGGGCAAAAGAGAAAACATCTCTGTTCTAATTTACATCATCGCCCGATGCAAACATTTCATCTTCTGACTGATTACGCGGTATCCGCTGCTGCATTGGATTAGAATCGGCCAGCTGACCCCGGCAAGCTCGGTGGTCGAGTGGTTAAGACGTCTGCACTAGTAAGCAGGAGTCGTGGGTTCGAATCCCGCCCGAGTAAGCCTGTGAATTTGTTCACACAGGCTCTCGGAAAGCACTGAGTATACAGTGCTTCATATATTACGTCGGGACAGGGCAAAAGAGAAAACATCTCTGTTCTAATTTACAATATATGTATGGTTAGAATCCTCCTTGTCAATTTCACAGTTTCCTGAGCATTGTCTTGAACAGTGCACATCATGCACAGCGACTGATTAAAGTGTAGCTTCAAGTGCCATGTCCCCAAGAATGATTCCAAAATATCTCTAGACAAAATACATGTAAGTGGAGCAACCCTGCCAAAACCCTGAAATTTTTTGATGGATTTTGATGGATTTTGATGGATTTTGGACCTTGACACCATGGTATCGTTACTTTCCATACACGCAAGGCTTGATGACTAAATTTTGTCTTGAGAAGTAGGTAGACATTGTAAACCCCTTGGATGTAATCTTATATTCAAAATGAAGAGGGTGATTAGGACAATGTGATTTCAACAATAGGCATTCAAAACCAAAACTGGAGCCTGTACACACTTGGATTTTAATCCCGATAAATTCTTTCAAGAAAAGAAAAATGTCAGAATTCTAGGAATAGTTGCATGAATCATAATCCAACTTGTAAAAGATCAATTTAACCCTAACAATTTCACAAGAAGCAATTTTACAGCCCTCAGCATCCAAAAACACAACGTGGCACTTTAACTTCACAGCATCGCACTATATACACCTGTCAGAGTAACTTAAGATTGACTTGCTTAAGGCACGACAAAAAAACAGCTCACTGACATCTCTGCAAGATCTCTGCCTCTACTCTCTCAGTATCCTTTGAGCACAGACCTTCCTTTAAGAAGCTTTCTCTCATCTGTCGAGACCCCAGCATCCTTGTCTACCCACAAGCATTATGTATGACCAGTTCATTTTCTTCAGGCTGCCCGGCAAGCAACGAGTAAACCCTCCCTCCTCCCCCCCCACCCCACCCCTTCAGAAAATGAAATTTGATACGGCGCAAAGCATGGATATTCTATGGACTGCTCCAATGTGACTATATTGAAACCAGACACTGTACCTTTTATTGAAAAAAGAAGAAGAAAAGAAAAGAATGGATGATCGGTGATCGGTATGAAGATTCTGTAACAGTTTCAGGTTGGCCATGGATACGCTTCTTGTTATTGCATTTGTATGTTATCTGGCTGGTTTCTGCATTCAGTGCTTCCAGCAAGTCTTCCCATGGGCTTTGTCTGAAATTGTCATCATTTACATGACCGACCCGAGGCTGAGATTACAGCATCCTGATGTGAAATCCGTTTTCCTCGTTTGTCTTGAAGGATGTTAGATTGTACACATCCCAGGCAGGAGATTGCATTGGTCTCCACATATACACATGTACATCACATTACACACAGCTGTGGAACAAATGATTAGACCACCAACATTTGTATTTCTTGATGTTACTCAATACAATGTATGTGTCTAATTGACTTGTAATTTATTCCAGACCTTTCAGTATTTTGTGAAAATGTTGAACTGCAAAATCAGTGTTTTACAATCATTTTACAATGGTGTTTGGATTATTTTAGTGTTGTTTGGATTCTGTTGTTGGTCCAACACCTGTATGCAATAGAACAATAAGTTGTTTTTTTACATTTTGGCCATTTCTGTTGACCACACTTATTTTTTGTCAAACAATCCACAAGGGAAACTGACTAGGTAAATTTGAATACATTTTCAAAGTGAACAAAGAAACTGGCAGGAGCGGGATTCGAACCTGCAACCTCCGGGTTACCGTACCAGCGCTCTACCAACTGAGCTATCTTGCCCTATGTTGGCGGTCTCCCAAATTGTCAGTATCTTTGTTCGGGTGGGTGCTAGTCAGAAGTCATAAACCCAGAATGCCGTATAGCCAGGGATCACACCCAATTTTACGATACAACCTGGGAAGCGACATTGTGGGGATCAATCAATGAGGATACGACTTTTTAACTTATATTTCGTCAAACAAACCCAGGTTGTATCGTAAAATTTGGTGTGATCCCTGGCTATACGGCATTCTGGGTTTATGACTTCTGACTAGCGTCCACCCGAACAAAGATACTGACAATTTGGGAGACTGCCAACATAGGGCAAGATAGCTCGGTTGGTAGAGCGCCGGTACGGTAACCCGGAGGTCGCAGGTTCGAATCCCGCTCCTGCCAGTTTCTTTGTTCACTTTGAAAAACACTTATTTTTTTGTTGGTTATCTGGTCTTACCCTAATATTAGGAGGGGAGTGTAATTTTTTTCTTTTCAGTGTAGTATTTTAATGTTCAATACGTAATCTTCTTAATTTTTTAATGTTTAAAACAGCTGTGATTTTGATGAGGATTTTTTTAATAGAATTTTAGGTAAACTGTTTCTAATCCAAGCATATGCCTCTTATGGCTTTGTCCTTGCTTTTGTATTTTGTGGTTTGTGTTGTTATAATTGTTGTGTTGTTTGTACATGTATGCCAAATAATAATAATAATAATAATAATTACCAGTAATGGGTCATTTAGGAGACATTGCCATAGGTGCATGCACAAAATTGTTTAAACGTTCATGAAGCCTGACCCCATTTTCCCTTATCCTACCCCCACAAATTTTGGTTTATTTATGTTTTGGACCATTCTCTATTGATACAACTCACTTTTGACAGTAAAATTCTGCCTCTAAATAGAAGCTGTGACATTAGGGAGACACTGAAATGTCTCCCTTATGTCACTTGTCTCCCTAAGGTATAACAAATGATGACAAAATGTCTCCTTAAGGGTACTTTAACAGGTAAAGAACTTAGGTTGCACATAGACCCTGGGAACAAGATTGGAACACTAGGCCTCACACCCACCATGCCAGGTACACCACAGCATTTACATTGGGAATTTTATTTGCAATGTAGACATGACTGTATATTTGTCCTCAATCTTCATTCAGAATTCACCCAAGTTTTATTTTTCCCAACTGCAGTTTGCTTGCACTACGGCTGCAGAATTAGGTTTGAAATGTCTGATTTCCTTATGACATCACATCAGGAGTGACATTACATGGTTAAATAACCTACAGCCTAAATTTTTCCTGGTACTCGGTCGCACGGACACATCCAATCTAATTGGCAATGAGGTGTGTCTTCTTGTGCTCTTTGTGTTACCCTGACAATAATAGAGCCTTGAAAATTAACTCGGAGACGAGGGAGACGGGTTATGTTCACAATGCACCGGAAATTACACAAGCTTTTGGAGCAGGGAAGTCAATCAAACCTTGTCAACGGCTGGATTTTGATCTCGGGTTAGTGACCATAAAGATGGGGCCGGTCTTGCACAACACATGTCTCGGTCGCTGACTCGCACAAGAGATATTATTGATTTAAAGAAAGAAATGCTGACTTTCTGTCAGTCATGTGGAGTATAGTCGTGGGTGGGAACAAACCAAGAGATATTTTTGTGTGGTGTGTTTCTCACGTAATTGCTATAATGGCAATTGATAGACAACCAGAGGATTGTATTGAATTTCTTTATTTTGATATCTTAGTGAACATCTTGATATTTAATAGATATGTCAGATGTTCAGTGGTAGTACACCATACATAGACTTAGAAGAGAGATTTTTGCCCTTTCACAACATACTGTATGAAGCATTGCATGCTCAGTGCTTCCCCAAGAGCATGCTCAGTGCTTCCCCAAGAGCATGATTGAAAAATGTACAGCTTACTCGGGCAGGACTTGAACCAACATCAATCATTTATTTCAGTCATTCCAGTAAGGAATCAGATTGTATCAGTTTATTATCATTTTATAATAAAAATTTCTATAACAATCAATTTGCTTGATAAGATTTACAATTTTGTTCAGTGTTCATGGTTACTGATGTCTCGTGCATTTTTTTCTGTTAACATAGAACATCACATTAGACCCGTGTGATTTTAGCTTTGGTTGCTCAAGTGTAAGATACAAGACGAGAACAAACTTCAATTTTCCATAATTCCATTTAGCCAAGAATGAGTTCACCTCACAGGGGTTTCAAAATAAGCCGGCAACCGGCGAATTTGACCGGCTATTTGAACTTTTGCGCCGGCTACTTTTTTTCAATCATGAAAAAAAAAAAAAATTCCCTGAGCATACCGCTTTGGGGGAATAGATCCTTGTTTTTAGTAGAAATTATATTTTGTTTGTTCACCAACAAAATACATCCTGGTCCATGGATCGTAATTTACGGGGGCTAGCATAGCATGCAGCGTGAAGTATACCAGCTCTATACACGGCTCACTACCCGGACCGCATAACGTACATGTCTCTACGTTATACGCGGCCCAATATCGCGATATTGCTTTTCGCACGTTCAAGATTCATCTAAGATTTGTATTAAGTGTGGATTAGTCCAGATTACCTTGCTCGAAATTCCAGTTATTTCTAATAAATTTGACGGTAGAATAGTACATACATGTATGTATGTAACGTATGATGTACTCCTCATGTACATCCTGTCTGTCGTTCCACCATTAACCAGCAACCACGTAATGTAGGCTTCTGGACCGGTAGTCTTGTGTAAACACCCGCGAGGACTAAATACACACAGGTGTACCTGTGGCCGTTCCCTGTCTGTTTTCCTTTTCGACGTGCTCGAGAATGAGGTTGGTGGTTGGGGAGAAGGAGACATGCCTACGCATATTTGGAAATGAATCAAGTTGGTGAGGTTTGGACCTGACCTACATGTAATCTTACAAATTGATACTTTCTGAGGGCTTTAGGACAAATTTTCCTGTGGAAAATATTTTGCTATGTTATAAGAATTGTTAGGTTTTAAAAGAAAATTACCAAAATACAATACATAGGCCTATGTTTTCCTATTTTACCATGAAATTTAACTCCCTATGCACTCTAATCCATTAAGCGACGATGTTCACAGGATACAATTATATGCTGTAATTAAAGGTGCATTTCATAAAAAGGAACATAACCAGACATTGTTCTGTCTATTCTCAGTATGCTAACATTTTGTGTTTGTCAGTCAGTGCTCATAGTAGACAGATGTTACCTCTTGTCGTCTCATCAAGGGTGTGCCAAAAGGAGCATTCCTAATAGAAAATAATGTTGGAACTTTGTGTAGATGAGCACAAAATGTTCCTCATAACATCTCTTTGTTGTGAAAACTTTGTAGTGAAAACTTTGTAGCATCCAAGAATATCCGATCAAGATCCTGTGAAGAAATAATAAAAATAATCAGCATTTAAAAATGCTCAAATAGTAAACTATATCACACCACTTACAATATTATTATTATTACCCCTGCTCATCAGGCCATGGCCATGCCCCAGCTCCTTGGGGAGTATACAGCCCGGGCTGCAAGTTAAGCGCACATGGGCTGATCAAACACATAAACATCAATGCCCTCACAGGTATCCATTTACTCCTGGGTGGAGAGAAGCAACTTGTGACAAAGTGCCTTGCGCAAGGACACAAGCACCATGACCCCTGCCGGTCTCGAACCCACAATCTGTAGTATCACCAAGATCTTGAGTCTGGTACACAAAGCCACCAGGCCACAGCGCTCCACAAAGTATTCCTAACATGGGTTTAGTACAAGAAGATCAATGTACATATCTTCAAGACACAAGCCTCTGTATAAGAAGCATTAACACCAACAGTCCTGAATCCTCCCATTTCAGTACACTTTTTCACACCACCTAGGGAGTTTGGATTATCTTTAGAATCCAAATACATGATTCTGTATGGTCAGTGTTTGAATGTACATGTGATCATGTTCCATTCATTTGTGCTGTTCTTTCCTATTCAAATCACACCTCACTAATTGTGTGAAGAGGAGACCAGCAGAGCTAGGGAAGTGTAAGAGACTGTCTGATGCAAACATTCCATCTTCTGACTGATTACGCGGTACCCGCTGCTGCATTGGATTCGAATCGGCCAGCCAACCCCGGCAAGCTCGGTGGTCGAGTGGTTAAGACGTCTGCACTAGTAAGCAGGAAGTCGTGGGTTCGAATCCCGCCCGAGTAAGCTTGTGAATTTTTTCACACAGGCTCTTGGAAAGCACTGAGTATACAGTGCTTCATATATTACGTCGGGACAGGGCAAAAAAGAGAAAACATCTCTGCTCTAATTTACAGACTGTCTCAAGTTGATTATTATATTCTCACATTATTTCCTTTTCCCGGCCCCATCTTGTATTCTCCAGCAATCTCTTTCAGCACCAAAAGTTGCTGTCGATCCTGGAAGGAGGCCCACCTCCGGTAGCTGCCGTCAACATGAGACGAGACGAGCCCAACATCCCTGGCCTGCGAGAGGACATCAACAACTGGGGCCAGGAGGACTCGGGTAGTCTGGTGGTCTCTGATAACTGGAGCACTGTCACCCTGCTAGCCTTTGTCTCTGGTGTTTTGGTTATGGGTTTCTTTGTCAGCTTGTTGTATAGGAACCGACGAACTCGGCAAAAACCTATCACTTGGCGGCAGAAACCTGCAAGACTCATCAGGAGGACGCGGTATCCAAGGGTGCCGGCTGTATAGCATTGGAGTTGGTCATTGATCTCTGTACATAAAGTGTAAGAAATGTTGTATATTACCTGTTTTTGAACATCTGTACACGTATATAGAGCACTGGTAATGAGTAGCCATACTATATGGGACTTATGCCCCCACACCTACCCACCCACACACCCATAAGAAAAGAAGAAAAAAATACCAAAACCCTCCCGATATTGGGAGGTTTTGATCCCATGAAGTTTGCTTGTTGTTGGGCATCAGCTGATAGCAGAGGGTACTCATTGGTTTATCAGAGGATTGCTGTTCCTGTTGTATTTTGGAGTGTCACAGCTCACTGTATATGGTAGTACATGTATATGGAATGTTCATTAATACAAATCTGTACATTCAAACGGTCCATGTTCCACAATGGATGATCATGGCAGACAAGGCGTGACATTATTACCCCTGCTCATCAGGCCCATCAGTCATTCCAGTTAAGTGCATCAAACACCTAACACACACTACTCCCGCAGGTACCATTTACTCCTGGAGAGTAGCATTTTGTGGCAAAGTGTCTTGCTCAAGAACATTAGCACCATAACTCCGCTGTACTCAAACCCACAATCTGCAGTCTCATAATGATCTTGAGTCCGGTGCACTGAACTGTGAGATCACTTTGAAATCGCATTGATAAATCTTGCAGTTTATGCAGGCCAAGCAAGGATGTAATTTTTCTGATATTTGATTATGTAGGAAAGTATGTTCTTGTGATTGTGGTATGGTGGTCGTGTAGGTTTTTATGTAGACTTGATACAAGTATGTTGGATCATCTTTCCAATTTATTCTTGTGGAATTATTTCAGTTCATTTGAGTCTGCAGGTGTCCAGCTACTTTTCATCCATGTTCTTCCGTGTTTAGCAAATAAATCCCTCAAAAATTCAATTAGGAGATGAAATTCCTTCTGCGGTTGGTTTTCTAAATGAAATTAGTGTACCTTTGGTTTGGTTTCGCTTTTCTTTTTTTTCTTTCAGGTTGTCTCTGTTAGTTACATATAATCATGTCTGAGTCAGTCAATCGAATTACATTGAAGCCAGGTTGATTGGATTATTGAGAAATCAGTTTTTGGTTTTCGACATTCTGATGTTCTGTCTGCTGCTGGAGCTTTAAGGCAATTATGCAGTAGGATTTTTGGAATTTGAATACATGCAGGACAGCATTCTTGTCATGTGATTGACTTTTGGCCTCCTTTGTAGCATCTGTAGGCTGTAATTTCGTCATCTTTTTGTTTTTTATGCTAATGAGAATTTCCATATTCATGAGCTAAACCGTGATGTCATATAAAGCACAAACAGCAGCATAGCTTTATGTACAGATTTATCAAACTTTGGGACATTTTCTAAGAGTAGGTTGTATGTTTGGCTTGATGTTAAACAGCTTTTTTTGACTTCATAAGTAGGCCAATGTTTCTTTAAAACGGGGGTTATTTGGAAGGATTGATTTTAGTACTGTTCTTATACTCTGTTGACAAGGAGATTTGTAAGAATTGGCAAAACCACCAACCTCTTTTACACTTTGAAAGAAGACATGCATTTTGTAAAATGATAATGTGTGTCAAAACAAGATGAAGTGGATGGCCATTGCAAGTTTGCTTTAAGTATGCCACCGACTTGGAACTGATATTAATAACTGATCTTTCCCCGCTCAAGTGGGCGGAGGTGGGGGGGGGGGGGGGGGGTTGACATTTAAGACTCGGCGAACATGCAGTGAGATTTAATATTTATCTAGGTTCATTTCTCAAATTCTAGCTTTGGCTATGGCTTTACTTATTTTAACGTCATCAGATGTGGCTAGACGTGCATCGAGGTCTTAATTTTAAACCAAGAACCGGAGCCTGTTTCATTTAATTCAAATATTCAGGGCTTCAGATTGGCAGTGAAGCCGTTGAATAGCTAGAGACGGAGCCAAACCCGAAGGCTGGATTTGAGAAATAGCATAAATGTAGGGATATGTTGTGAAGTCAAGATGCCATAGATTAGAATGAGAAATGATTGTGCCATGCCCGTAGGTTGGATGCCATCTGCACGTCTGTTTGAGTTTTTCTTATTTTGTTTGTTGATGGGTTACAATTGTCTACAAATTGGTAATCCATTTACTACCAGGCAATGCACATCTGTTTAGCTTTCGCCTCATCTTGACATTAATGGCTCACAGAAATGAAAGTAGCAATATGGTAAAAATTATTCTGAGACGATGGCGAATACGTAAGAAATAAAGATTCTAATGGATTCTTGTGCTTTTCGTAATTTATCTCGACTTGGGGCAGAAAAAAAATCACCCTTTTGGCTGTGAGCTAAGCCGTGCTTTACCGCTTATGACGTCACACCCAGAAAAGGTGGGTTTTGTCAGTCCAAAGTCTCGTTAAATTAAAACACAACATTTCACATTCTTTACCTCATGTGTTCATGATAAGCTTGGAAACCTTTTTTAGAATTGTTCCTATTTTGATTTCTGTTAACCTTGAAAACATTCAGTTTGTTAATAGTTCTATTTTGGTATCATTCCATTCATGGTAATTAAATTATATATATAAAAAAATCAATGTGTATATTTTGCCAATTTATATTAATTGCAGAGAATAAATGTGCTGACTGGTAAATGATGAATATCAATTACTGTCCATGATTGTATACTTTTTCTCACAAAACAATTCAACGCGTACCACGCGCGTGACCTGAAGACGGTAAGGTAAGGTCCCCCCCCCCCCACACCCACCCTTATGGGGAACCACTATTGTTTTTCCTACTTTTCAGTAGCCTTTATACACATACCAGCGCACTCCCCCTTAAATGTGACTTTTTAAGTGAATAGGGAGATTAGGACAAAATGGCATCTGAAGCCTGTAAACTATTATCCCACCCTGAAAGCGTACATTGTGACTTCTGGGTTTAACAGCTTCAACCTCATTGTGATTCTGGATTCTGGATGTGATTTGGGACCCTCATTGTTGAAATCACATCTACCTGATCACATGAATCTTCGTATAGAAAAGCCAACGTGTTGACGGTGTGATACGACCAAACTTAACGCATACCAATAATGATTATGCGGGTGTCCCTGTAACATTCTAAAACCATAAAAATTGCCGCCTCGGCTGTTCTACTGGGGAGGGGAAGGCAAGGGTTCCCATGTCCGTCCGTAAGGGTGCACGACCACCGTAGTCGGTGAAGGTAACGGGTTATTTCCTGCAAGTCATGGTAATTTAATTTATTGATTGCATGGACATGTCCACCTGCTCGCGAGCGTTATAATATTCAATCCCATCCCACGTACAGTCGGGGTGATAATGTCTGCAAAATGCGGAATTCTGTTCGTCCATTAGAGGTGATTATAGTCAATCATGTTGCCTAGGCAATGCCAGGAACTGCGTATATAATTACCCTTCTACATGTAATAGACTACCGAAGTTGAGTACGTTTTTTCTTTTTACGGGAGACGTCGGGGTGTCGCGGCGGCTCTGGCAGCCAAGCGAAACGGCCACAATGTGTTTGAGCAGTCAAGCATGACATACACAATAACCCATCAATGGATTGAAACTGCACAAACGGCGGCAAATGGCGTCATCCGGCCTGGTAGCACTATTTTTGTGTGTGCCATATGGCGTCATCCATACGCAAGGGGTTATAATTGTCAGTCATGCAAACACATTGACACAAAATAACAAAAGTATAGAGTACCGAAGTGATGACGTTAATGCAATGTTTTTAACCAGAATACTTTTGTTTTTTGTGTCAATGTTTTTGCATGACTGGCTGTTGAAGGTAGTGTACACGATTGGTAATCCTCCAAATTGTTTTTTACTGAATTATTACGAAATACATTACTAGACTGTAAGTTAATAGTAGTCTCAATCATCCTGTGAAATGATGGCACCAGGTGTGCTGTCGTTGTCAAGAAAAGTGGAAATATATATCTTTTTCCAGCTGGAAATCGTTGGAAAACTGCCCTGTAGCCTTTAGTCAAGGCGGGTGTGGCTACCCATGGAGGAAGTTCCTCCATGGGCTACCCGGCCGGCGGGAGTGGCGCGCCCCGGACATGATGGCGCCATGGCATATCTAGGGCGCGTCATGCGCTCAGATAGCCACGCGCGCCTTGGCTAAAGGCTATCCGCCCGACGGTTGAAAACGAGCGCCGTTTTTCGCCATCCAACAACGCAAAACTTTGAACAGATCAGTGGAACGGTATTTCCTATAAAATACTAACCCCCAAATCCGCCCATTTCTGAAAATTGCAACAATGACCAATCATGTACACTGCCTTTAACAATCGGGCGGAAAAATAGCCTTTAGTCAAGGCGTGCTACCTGGACGCGTGACGCGCACCGAATGGCAGCATGTCCGGGACGCGCCACTCGTCCGGGTAGCCACGCGCGCCTTGACTAAAGGCTACATGGCAGTTTTCCCAACGATTTCTAGCTGGAAATCGTTGGAAAACGATATATATTTCCACTTTTCTTGACAACGACAGCACACCTGGTGCCATCATTTCACAGGATGATTGAGACTACTATTAACTTACAGTCTAGTAAGGTATTTCGTAATAATTCATTTAAAAAAAGTTTTGGAGGATTACCAATCGTGTACACTACCTTTAACAAAGAAATAGTCGAAATCTCCATTTGTTTGGAGTCAGTTGTCGTGCCAACTGACGTCAGACTTCAGTACTGTATTCTGGTTACAAACATTGCATTGACGTCATCACTTCGGTACTCTATAGACCGCATCGAATGTGACGTCATGGCAGCTATGTTGGGGGACTAACGCGTAAAATATAACATGCCGATAGAAATGCTTGAATCACAATATGGCGACGTGGGTAGTCGATACTTCTTTTCAACTATGACTTTCTTATTTGGCTCCAAAACGATGTGGTTGCGCTACGCGAGCGAATTTTGGGAAGGTTACTGGATAATTATGACGACAGCTAGCCTCTTCATATATGTGTGTCACATGTTGGGGCTATATTACAGGTAATAGGTTTTCATCCAAGATTTTCACTTTGTATAGCCACATTGTGCTCATATTATTAAAAAATGAAAACTGTGTTGAAATATATGGTTTTCCGTACGTTTTCCCTTAGTTTGAAATTTGATTACGTCATTGAGCCAAAACATGTCACAGAAAAATCCTGCAGAGATCAAATTTGATACAAAACAAAGAACCTCAACAGACGCCATTTTAAACTCTGAAGAATTGACAATTTCTTTATTTTCGCCCAACCACAGCGAAAAGGCAACTCATACAACGTTGTTTACAAGGGACCATGGCCCTTTTGTGTACAATATTGAAAAAGTGAAGGATTTAAGACAACATTTCTACTCTTGTAATACATCATCCGGTGACGTCATTGCTTACGTTCCATATACTGTTCGCTAATATAGTTCCATACAAAGGCCCGACTACACAAAGAGAAGAGAGATTTTTGATCTTATATATATACAACAAAGTGAAATCCATGTGGAGGTTTTCTTAACCTCGTTTTCTAGCACCCTGGAGGTTCCGAGTATTTTCCCTCGACGGATTCCAGTCGTTTTACTCAACAATGTCCGGCTTGTTGCTTTCCGATTTGGTTATCATGGAAATACATATTGTATCCCGCTATAATCATGTTCATGTAAGGCCATTATGTCACACAAGGCAATTAGCTCCAAGCAATCTCCAAGGACAAAAAAATCACACTTCAATTTTCCTAGGAATGTCATTATTCATTGTCAGAAAGCATGTCTATATGGGTGGTACCCAAGCAAATTCATTCAGCTGGCAGTGCTGTTATAATTGCCTCTAAGTTGGTTGTCAAAATTGCCTTTTGTAGCGAGACCTTCAAGAACACGTTATATGCATATCATAATCACCTCGGTTTATTGTATACATAGCCGTTTATAATAAATTCAATAATTCATATCGGTCAATAGAAATCTTTAATACTTCATTTTATAGTCGAATACATACGCTTCAATTACATAGCAAAAAGTATACAATCAAGTCGTATAGTAACATACAATCACTCGTAAAAATACACTTCTATAATTTTCCCAGTTCTCCTTTTTAAATAAAAATGCACGGACATGTAGCTAGACACAACTTGGATCAATATCCAGTATACACTATCGTTTGGAGAAAATAACAAACATCACTTTCAATGTCATTCGATGAAACACATTTACGTCACGCAAAATAAAAAATATATATAGGATTTTAAAGTATCTGACCAACGTGTGCTAAACCTGCTGAGATACAAAAAGATGTTTAAAATTTTAACATCAAGAATGTTATTATACTGTTGTGAATGTCAATTTTAAGTATATTTTTGTAATATTGTTCAGGTGTATCGTGAAATATTGTCACTACGAAATACGGTAGTATTGCACATGCAAAGTGATTGGGAGAGTGGCTGGTCACGTGAGAGGGTTTAACCAATAATAGGGAAGAGGAGTCGGATATTTATGGGAGCCGGAAATTCACATGACACCGGTCTGTTGATGCTAGTAATTTGAAAGTTTAATGACAAACAATGTTATACAAATAGAATGTTGAAATTCAAATATAATACCTATAGTTATCTTTTCAAACAGTGGAAAATATAGGCCCTATCTCATTTCTAGAAACCATCAATAGTGTATAAGGGTATTCTGCGCATTTTGGTACACATGTGCCTTAAATCGGGCCACAAAACACTTGGAAGAGACCCAACTTGTATTTCTTGTTTCTTCATTTCTAAATGCTACATATAGATACAACCATCACGGTGAGGTATGATGGGAATATCGAGAGCTTACTACATTTCGGCATTCCGACTTGGTTTAAAATGCCTCCAGAATGTCAGTCGGCCCACGATGTAACTTTATAATGGATCTGTTTAAAGGTGGAAGTGGTCTAGCATTAATCAGGGCCCAAAATTGCTTTGCCAAAACAGGTTACCAGCCCAAATTCCGTGTGATTGATATTGCATGGGACTGGTTCTCTGTAGATTTATGTTCAGCATGTAAATTTGCTAAGCAATATGTTTCTGCTTATTAGCCTCGGGAAATCGGCGCAGTTGAACATTATGAGAGTGCTTGTGTTAATGTAGTAGTGATGATGGCCGTGGTAGTGAGTTGTGTCGAAGGGCTTCGCTTCGAACGAACCTCAATCTTCGTTTAGACTTGTTACAAAGTGCTCTTATCCTAGTAAGTATTTCACCAAATACAAATTTGTTGGAATAAGCCGGGTCTGGAAGTTGCATTCGCCGGGTAAATGTTAGGACACAACTTTGGGACAGCAATGTGTACCACCATCTCCTTTGATTATGTTGTCTCTCTGACTGTATGTACTTGAAGTAAAGAATATAAATTCTTAACCAGCAAAATATACAATTAACAAGTCACATTAATGGAATGGAATGCTTATTTACATTATTCTCATGCCAAGGTTTTTTCCAGTCACTAAACCCTAGTGTGCCGATTTTGAAAGTCGAAAAACCATGATTGCTCGTAGACAATGCATTCTGCACAGAGAGTTGCATTCTGGCATGTATATGAGAGTTGTATTGAGGGATTGAAACAAGGTGTTTCTTAGATACGTTAAATTGAGGAATGATTCCATTGTTGATAATTTTAAGTTTTTACGAATCACTCGTTCACTTATACATTTCCCCAGACTTTGTTGCATAAACCTGTCAGATATTACATATGAAGCCAAAAACTAAATCTGGCCGATATTAGACAACGTATTATAAAAAGCTTCGAACACATTTATGTGAGGTAAACATCAAAACCGTTTCGATTGTAGAAAATGCACTTTAAAGAAACATTTAGATTTGAGCGGTTTGTCGCCTTTGTGTCTAACTTAAAACCTGAAACAAATGAAGATTAAATGAAACATCAGGAATATACTGGATCAAATGCAGCTTTGATAACAACATCGAGTCTTTTGATGCATGGTCCAATAATAGGTCAATATTTCAGGAAACTTGACAAGATTTGAAAAGATCAACGCCTAATAATGCATAGAAAAGCATGAAGAATATCCAGACAAACATGAACCTACAACTGGCAGCTTATGCACGTAGCTCTCGTCTCCCAATAATTATACGGCAGCCGCATCGTACACTGCACCTTTTACGATCAAATGTTTCACAATTGACTCTTTATATAGTCCTAATTCCTTTACTTTTCAAAGATAAGATCAATTTTACACAAATATCGATATTTTTGAATATGTATAATACTTAGTGCTACATTTAGGTTTTACGAAAACATGAAAACCTATCGTATCGTCTGATTCGATCCAATCTGTCAATCATTTTCGTAATTTATATATATATATAATATTTAAGTCGAAGGCAAAGTCATATATATATAGCTACTTTATAAAGCTAATTTATACTTAAGTGAGTGTAATTATAAATGCCGTGTTGAGTGCAGCTATATCAACTATATAGATCTACCGATGATTCCACGCAGTCTAGAGGAATCGGCAAAAAATGGTCAAAAGGTCAAAGTTCAAAGTTGACTATGCATCGTCTGACGTGACGCCCAGGAACATTTTGAGTTCGCTCTCCGAGATCTCGTTGTTTTGGTCCCTGTCCACTGTTTCCATTATGTCCTTGGCACACGACTCTAACGTGCTCTCAACCATTGGCCCCTAAACATGGACAACACACAGGTACATAACAAGCAAAGTTGGTATCGGTATTTCAACTGCGCATGTGCACAATGACATTTTTTCCCGAATGACCCGCGTGACATAACGCGCGCGTGTGAACGCAAAGGTGGTCGCACAACGCGTACGTGTTAAATTTAATCAGAATGGGCGTTCGTGTAACATGGTGTGACATTACGTCAGCATTTTTATCCCGAATAACCCTACCCCATTGATCTCCATTATATAGACATGGAGATCAATGGCCTACCCCCATAGTGAATAGACCAATCCATAAAGTCCGGCCCCTTGATGTCTTGACTAATCACAGCCGCGCGCCACACGTGTGTCGCCATGGAGATCAATGTGTCGCGCATGTGTGCGCGACACACGTCTGTCGCGCATGTGCGCGCGTCAGACGTGTGTCGCACTACACGCGCGTGTGTGGTACGTGTGTGTGTACGTGTGTACGTGTGCGCGCCACACGTTTGTCCCGCACGCGTCCAACATTTGTAGGATTACAGGGCAAGTTCGAGCGACGACTATTTGTCGACTACTAGTCGATTTTGCCTGGTACCCAATATGTATTTAGTGTATAGGTTACCATGGAAAATCGACTAGTGGTTGACAAATAGTCGCCGCTCGAACTTGCTCTCTAGTCGTGGCTGCGATTGGTCATTGCATCCGGGGGCGGAGCTTAATAGATCAGTTTACTGTATTCATACAAGCATCGAAAGTTATGGCCCCTACATTGTTTTCTATATAATGCAGGCTTCAAGAATAGAATAAAATAAGAAAGATTCCCTTACTGGTGCAGCTTTTAAAACAACTATGTCCTTGAGGAATGCCTTTAGTTCTTCACCACTGATGACCTTCTTCTTATCCTGCAAAAACAAAACACACGAGGAATTAGTGTCTAAAGTCGTGTTTGCACTTGACTTAGTTTAGTAAAATTTTACCGAGACAATGGGGGAAAATTCCAATGGTAAAATTTTTACCAGTGTTTAAATTTTCCCATGGTTAAAGTAACCAAGTTGGCAATAAATAATGCAGCTTTTTTTGTCCGCTTTACCGACTCACACTGTCTGCACTGGACTTGGGAATATTGACCTGGTCAGTTTTACTGGGCAGCGGTTGGCCAGAAGGAGTTACCACTGGACTCAGGAAAAGTAACTGAGGGGAAAATGTTCCTGGCTGTTTGCACTGGACTTAAAATGGACAAAAAAACGCCCATCGTCTTGGCAAGATTTACCAAGGTTGTTCGATTCTAAAATCTGGTATATGATCCATTTGAGACGAAACGACTGAATGTGTCATTTGCTCAATTTATCATTTCAAGTGGCTCGGGTACCGGTGTCACATGAATATCCCACTCCCATGAAAATCGGACTCCTTTTGCCTATTATTTGTTAAACCCTCTCACGTGACCGGCCACTCTCCTAATTATCTTCACTTAGGCATTTGCAATAGTACCAATGAGCCCGTATTTCATAGTGACTGAAATTCACGCTACACCTGCCGCGTTGAATCGAACCATTGAGTGAACTTGAACAGCGATAGGTTTACTGTTTAGTTGTATGGTTCGTTAGCGGCATCCATGTATCGCGTGGTTCATCTCAATTACAAAAATGAGAAGTTTTGAAGGTTTCTAGTCTTGTATAGGCTACAATTATGGAACAGACTTAATCCAAGGTTCTACGGTTGTTTTATGACTGTAGGTTTTTATGCGCATAATGATTCAGGGCCCAGTAAATAATTATAACATAAAACAGACGTGGAAGACTTGCTCAAAAATATTGTTGTTGTTGTTGTTGTTTTGTTTTTAGGTGGTTTTTTTTTGGGGGGGGGGGTAATAAAAAACAACAAACAGTGTTTCATTCTTATCAGATGGGATCATTCATTTCTTCTAAAAGACGATCTTGGTTTGTTTTCTTTATTGTAATATGTAATCAATTCTGGGGACTCTTACCTTGTCGTAGTGCTGAAAAACTCTTTTGAATTCCTCGTTGGACACCTTCATCTTCTTCTGTTTGGGAGAAAAATTCAAATGTGAAAAATTTAAGACTGGAAATCGAAAAGTGAATATTGAAAAGGAACAGAAGGACACATAATGAAATCTCTTGACACAATTACATTGGAAACTGCAATTTCAATGAATTGATTTTTTCCTTCGACATATTGATCTTAGTCTAGTAATGCAAACATAATCAAAATTTCATCTGTATCCTTCATTCTTATGGTCATCGATTGATTTATTAATTCGAATTTAATCGATTGCCTGCTTTTTGTCCAGTACAGGCTTGAATAAATATATTCCTATTTTTTCTTCTAGTTTTATTTTCGGAAACCAATCTCTGCCGAAACGTACAAGAAATTCACCACCGTGAACTGTTACGTATTCACTAAGGTAACGGTTTATTATTTGATTTCAATTATGGAATTAAATAATACATTACAATATCATGAATATGCTAATATCATTTGCATACAATACATTATGCGTGTACCGGAACATTAACAGGGAAGGAATGTGTGCTCTCGTGCTAACGTATAGGCAGTGTCTGAAACGGGCGTCTCTGTCCTCGGCTATGGCTTTTCACCGTAGCGCGCCAATAAGCCGTAGTCAGGAAGTACCCGATTCGGACATGCCTTACTTCATTCATGAAAACTATTTTTTTCTTTTGAGGTTTTTGTTTTTACTGTAACGTTTTTTTTTTCTTCATACCGTTTTACCTTTCCCTACGGAGCTCCCGACAGGCCATATCCTAACAATCAGATTCCACTTACCACAACAGCGAGACGGACATTAGAGTGAATGGAGTGCATTATATCAACATCGAGGTAGTATTTATCTACGGTGCTTCCGAAGGGACAACCCTGTTCCACCATTCTCCGTGTGAAGAAGTTTTAAGAGAGAGAGGGGCCGGAGGCATGTCAAAGCCACCTTACAGCCATGCGCGTAAACTACCGAATGGGATGTGTGTTATAATAGTGCATATATTACTGCGCATGCAATGGCGTATCGGGATCTGTTACTCAATCAACGTGCACATTTATTGAAGCCACATTATTGTTAATGGCCGTGAAAATGTGAGGTTATTCTGCCTTCAACGTTAATTATTACTGAATCCGTGGCCCTATTTTTCGCAAAACGTTAAATCGAAAATATTAGTATATACAAGTATAGCACACATGTCACTGCACTTGGCCCATGCAAAGGCTGTTGGGATGATGAGTGGTGAGAAACAAACGTGAAAATGTGAAAAAGAGCAAAAAGCAACAAGTGATGAGTGATGGCGGATGAAAACTGAAGATCAATCACTTTCTAAAAGGGAAAAAATGAAATAAAAACAAAAACCAAATGAGAAGAAAACAGAGGTTGATGAGAAGAGAATGAACGATTCCGAGAGTAATTCCGATACTAGGACACAAGATACCCATGCAGTATCTTCAGTAGACTGATTTTCACATTAATAAATTAACATAGCCATAAATATTCAGCATTACAATTTTGTGTAGTCCAGTGTGAGTTGTTTCTTAATAATAGTTCCATTCAAAGAAGTCACAATTATTTAAATAGTGCAGAATTGCCGCGTGTCGAGTGCATGCATGGTTAAACTTATTTAATCATGTATTCTGTTTTTCACCATTTACACGTGGTCATTGGTTGTTTCATGTGCTCTTCCGAGCTTTTGTATTCAAACTTTTTTTGAGATTGTTTTAATGACCATTCGCAAATGGGCCACGGTTTCCATTCGGTCATGCTTGCTTTTCCATACTATGCCGGTCGGAGTGGTGGTTGGGAATGCATGGTCATCGCCATGCATGTGATTCACTGTAAATGAGCAAGTGAAGGAAAAATCAGCAGTCGGACCCTGAACCCGCCTACCTCTGTCAACACTAAAAGTCCAGAAAGTGAACTAAAAGGCCAGACTATTGGGCACAGGAATATGTAAGCTGAAAATAAACCACACCAGCCCCAACATTCCGAAATTTTAATCTCAAATGGAGAGATTGAAAAAGACCCGCACGTGGTAGCTTATGCCCATAGTATTCGGTTTCAAGTATTGATCCGTCGCCAGCTACCTTATGTACTTACTCCTTTGTCTCCGAGCGATCCCTGCCAGGTTGATACAAGTTATGGAGCGCCAATCAACAAAAAAAATAATTGGAATATAAAAAAAGAACTGTTAATAACGGGCAACTTATTATAGTCATGTGTGTACGTCAGGCACGCTGGATTATATAGTCATGTATTCAAAAGATTCCAAAATTACGTTCAGTTTAATTGGTCAGTTTAATTGTCATGATTTTGAACATCCTAAAAAATAACGTACATGTACTACACATGACGGTTCTGCCTGACTAAAGCCCGGTTCATACTTCATGCGAATGCGAAGCGAATTCGTTATGGTAACGGAGAACGTCACAATGAAACTTCAATTGTTGACGTCATGAAATTCGCTTCGCATTCGCATTCGCATGAAGTATGAACCGGGCTTAAGTCAACATGCATAGTTCTTGACATGTGCTTTCATCATGCACGCACATGTTCAACACTAGCCCAGGTTGGACTCCTACAGTATCTCCATTACATTGCACTACTACTGTGTAATGCAATGAAATAAGGACATCCAACCTGGGCTAGTTCAACACATGCACATTACATACAATACTTACTCCAAGGATTACTCATGTTCAGGGGCCATGCAGTTAAAAGTTGGCCATGACATTGCTATAAGCGGAAGGCTGGTGTTAATCAAATCACATACATGTATATGTATCAAGGATTATTGACAATTTCTTAAGAATTGGGTTTTCTCTTCTACGCATGATCGATCAGCCTCACTAGAACAAAAAGTAGTGAATGATGCAACGATGATGCCGCACAAAATTAAGAACTCACTGCATGAGGGCGCGGTTCTACGTGGAAAACGCGTTGCCTTGTGTTGCTCTAGCAACGGATACTATAGGTCATAACTAGACTCTAACCAACACTGATTGGACGATACGAAGGTAGATGTTGCATGGCAACCAAAATAATTGCACATGAGAAACCCGTACAGGAAAAATACAAGACCAAATTATAATGGAGGAATTCACTGAAATGAATTGTACTTTCTTGACTTGACAGTATTTTAGTGTTTTCTTTTTCATGTTGCTACCCAAGCCTTCCAATACTAGCTAGGTAGTACTGTTGAACTCAATGTTTAAGAACCACAACATATGCCGCTCCCCCCCCCCCCCCCCCCCCAAAAAAAAAGATATCAAACACGTTTCACATGGAAATATGCCGGCCATCAATGTATAAAAAGTAAGAATTTCAATTTTATTTTAAATGATTGACTTTAAAATCATTTTCAGTGAAGATAATCGCCGTTGAAAACTTGCAGTTTAACTGGGCTATACTGTTTGAATTTTGAGATTGCATTGAAACATTTATTATCAATCACTTATTCTTTTTGGGTAAAGAAATGACTGTATTTCTCCTGTACTGGTCGTAAAGAAATGAATGTTTTGGGTGGTATAGACACAGGTGACGTCACCGGGTTAATCTCACGAGGGGGCAGGTCAACAAAGACTTACTGTGGGCATGAGGAGCGAACTTGGGTCAGGTATGTTACCTTGTAACAGAGACTATTACATGAATATAAAACAAGATATCAAGACAAGTTACACGTGTCTGTGTCTATTTGGTGCAGGCTTGCACGTGACTTAACAGATCGGCCAATGGAAGAAAAGAGACAAATCTAATTTCAACAAGGGAGATCGGACTGTTTGTGTGAGGTGTATACATTAATCGGCCGGGCGTGTTCACACATCCGCCATTTTGATGGGTTTTCTTTTGGCTGGTTCCCTGCGCCATTTACCATTGAACCACACGCTATAATGCTTTTTGTATGCAAGTTTGCCCCGAATGAGGCTAAAAGCCACTCGAGGTATGAAGCTACAAAACGAAAAAAGAATTAAAGATACAAGAGGTAGGAAACGTGCACCAGGCTAAGAATTCTACAGGAGGGAAAAGCTATTGGCATAGCTTTTTGATACATCTATATGAACAGGCGGAAAACCGAGTTTCACGCTCAAACACCCTAACTGGAGGAACCAAGCCTTGCACGTATTGGCAGCGATAAACAAAACGTAACTGCCAAACTTGATACGATGCGCCATCAGACAAATGGTAAACAAACCCTCAAAATGGCAGAGATATGAACAATCCCGCGGCCCAATACAAAACAGGGGATGGTACCAAAGAAAAACTAAATTCTTCAAGATCTGAGAGATGTGGAAAGTGATACATATAGGGAGCCATTTATCCGGCGGAAAGAGGTATTTCTTTGACCCACCCACCTCCAACATTGCTTCCAAAAACGAACTCTGAAATAAGAATACTGACTTGTTATTATCATGTAGAACTACTGCTACAAAGTATGTCGACGGTTACAAGAAAACTGTAATGTTGTAATTGTATCTTAACAAAATATCTTAACGATTTTTTTACGAGTAAAACGAACAATTGCTGAGCATTTAAAACTGAATGTAGCCGTTGTTGAGCAACATCATGTCAAGCATTCATTGATAACAGTTTTGAAAACGTCATTCTAATAGTTTGGTTTTCTCTTGATATTTTTTTCCATGAAACTTGAATTGGTTCAATTCAGATGTGAACGTGATTGAAATTTGCCTAGCCTTGTACGCTTTTTCAAGAAATCAATGTTTTGCTTCTTGTTCATTCGTTATAATACAAATAACACCAGGTCACTTTTTAAATAAGAGAACTTGTATCTCAGTGGTAATTAATATAAATCTGGTGGATATAAGTCAAAAGTTGAATTATTTGGATTTTTTAGAGCCTTTTAGGTTTGCATAATCCACAATAATATAACTGCATAAGCTTCCGTTCAGATTTCAAGTCGATTTTCTATTATCTTGTTTGGATTTCACTGATTCGTTCGTTAAAATTTCAGTTGTTATAATGATATCGTTGTTTTGTCGGTTTCAACCTGGCTGTTTGAATGTTTAGCCATGTGATGTCATTCGATAATCTGGGTTTCATCTGATAGTGTATATAGTACCTGATACTTTGGTTTCGTTCGGTTACTCAGGCTTTAAATGTCTCCGCAATTAAACACATTTTGTATTATGTGACCCTGTGGTAGTATGATAACGTAACGAGCAACACCTTGATAGGAATTGTAATGTCTATATAATTAAGTCATAATTTGCCTCCTTGAAGGAGATAATTACAAGCACAGCATGACAGAGCGGGTGTTCATTTATGTAAACCACGGCTTTAGAGAGAGAACAAAAATCGCCTATATCTCAGACTTGTCTCTCAACTTACCTCGAATTGCAGGAAAATGTTCTCTTTCACCGGTACAAGTCTATACAAAAAATAAAAAATACGACTCCGTTAAATCCGATGTGGCATTTATCCTAGCGGACATTTCAATCTCAGAAAATGCTTTATAAAGATTTCTCCGGCAGCAGCAGGTCCGGTAGGAATTACAGAGGGCGATTTTTGTCCAACTTTCATCGTTTCTGCAGCTTTATGCCCATGGGAGTATAGAATTTCATTGCATATATTCTCCTTCTATGGAGATGGGCATTTTGCCTAATGCACCTGTCGTTCGCCTTGTGTCCCGAGAGACACTGAATCTTACATTTAAATACATTTTTAGTCGTCAAGATGCACCCATGATGTGATTTATTTTCAATTAATTGCTTTAATAGATCTGAGAAGCACCGTTAACTCGACAGAATACATATCACAATAAGGTTTTTCACAGGATTTTTTTTAAGTTAGAGATTTAACAACAAAAAGTTAACAAAAGGTCCAGAAAGCTACAGCAAATGACCTTATAATTTATTTTTCTGTTTCTCGTAAAATCAATTATTAGACAAATGTGAAATAACCATAAAGAACGAATCGACGTCCAGTTTAGGACAAACAAACGTGTTGATTAATAAATGATTTAATAGGAAAAATAATTCGTTGAAGAGGAAGAAATCATGATTTCTCAATGAATGACATAAATATAACACTAACATACTAGAAAAGAAAAAACAGGTGAAACAAAGAAGCAGAAATAATTGTACATACTTGAGCATTTCCTTGAAGCTTAGTTTGTTGTCTTTGTCAACATCGAACAGTTTAAGCTGTAAATTGACAATTAGAAAATTGAATTTTTAAAAATAGATCATATTTTGAAATGGTTTGTCTTTTCTGGTACTAATTAATAAAATCACAATGAGCAGTAAACAATAGTTAACAAAAATTACTAGGAATGTAAACATTTACAGGAAACATTCTCTGGAATAATAATATTCAGGTTAAGTAACATCGAACATATAACTTGATACTATAAATACAATCGTATTGTTAACCTTGAAGTGATACTTTTTTTCTGTTTTGTAATTAAATGAAAGGAGGAATTTCTATGAACATCAATATGCCTTCCATTTATTCCCGCTGTTAGGTCCTTCTTTTCACAATGCGTCGATCATCAAAGAGTAATCAATTGGGAACGAAAAATCGGGGCAGGTGACGTCAATCGCGCACACAGATCACAGTTAATAACAGGAACAGTGAATTCTGTCCCTACGACTTATGCAAGGAATTCTACGGGAATCGAAAATGCTAATTAAATCTCACGCATTATTAAACACGTGTATGCATTTATCTAAAAGAACCAAATAATGAACTATAGGCTAACCAAAACATTGTTTACAATGACTACCGGTATTGAAAATATTTCGGTAAGAAAAAATGGACTGTTTGTGTCAATTTTACCAAGAAATTTGAGTTTCTATTTACCATAGCGTCAGTGTACGTCTGAAGCTTGTCTTCGCTGAGTTCAACCTTGCTAAGATCCCTTAGAAAGTTCTGTTGATCAAGCGCATATAAAAACCTTTTCATAATATTCTAAAAGCAGGCACATATCTTAAAGGAAGTGTTATGAAATACAAAGGCTTGATAAACAGACAACAATGTTATATCACCATACCAATGGTGCTGATATCTACTGATATTGGCCAATGCACGCCGTACGAGGCTTGGCAGCAGCGGCCATCACTCCCATCGTACGGGATCGTTTCTGTGTCACTAGCTGGAGTGATTAGCGTGTAATATTCAGAATGATGAAAGTAGATCCTAATGACAAAGTTGTCAAACCTACATTGTATTGGGAGTACTAAAATGGCCGTCTGCGGCTTCAACCTGAACCGACGCCCTATCCATTTTGAACAGAGATGAGTGTTAGCGCTTAGCGCTAAAGAAAATGCATAACACGGATAATCTCGCAGTTTAATATTAAACCACGTCATAACATTCACGTACCTTCAGTTCGCACTTGTCAATGAAGCCGTCTGTGTCCGCATCGTACTTTAACCAGATCTGTACACAGAAATAACAAGTTTGTAATATCATCACACCTTAAAGGGATTCATTGCATTGAGGCGCCCACTTAGGCTACAAAAAGCGTAGGCCTAGTCATTTTCAATGGAAATTACTACAGTTGAAAAGATCATCAAAAAGCAGAATATAATATTCACGACCATTCCTTGAAGAGGCGCCAAAATTAATGACAAAATACCTTCGTGGACGAAAGTTTGGTTCGGGAAAAGTCAGACCGTAGGAAACCGGATAGTACGCGTAGTTTTTCGTCAGTGATTTTCAGACAAACGGCGCATTTTTAAGGGATATGGCGCTTTAATGGTCTGTCCAACCCTATCAATTTCAGGACAAAACGTTTTCCCGTCTCCAAGGCAATGTGTTTGTTTAAAATCTGATAAATATACCGCCATAGAGTTCACATTTCAGACTACCTTCTACCATGGTCCAGAGTTCCTTGTGGGTTGTCGAGCTCCAGTTGTGTGGAATGGCAAGATCCTTCAAACAAAGGGATGATGGTTTTTGTGTCATTCAGCAAGAGCCTTTAAAACGGTTGTTTATGTTTCTTCTCAACCACTCGCCAAAGGATATCTGCGCACCCCATTTCGGTTGCCTATGGACCTATAAGTGCTCGTTGGGAGCTGAAAAAGCTTAAGCAGTTTATGTTCGCCGATCAGGGGTAATAGTCACAAAACGCTATCACTGTATTGACAATGGTTCCATCCATTTTTGAAACTTAGTTTATTTGCTTGCGCTGTGAAAAAAAGAGTAAAACGACGGCTTATGAAGAAAGAACTCGATAACGTGTATCCAAATAAGGTCATGTATATTTGAAAAGAGATATCAAATGAAAATATCACAATTTGACTATTTTTTTCTGCTACCAGTTTGGAATATCACCGTGTTAGGATTGAGGTCGTTTATCCATACGGACCTTATATTTTCTTCTTATCTACTAATATGATCATTTGCTGTGATCGTACCCGACTGACCACGGAAGCATTTAAAGTGGGGCCTGAGTCCACCGCAGTAGCAATCAAGCGTGGTTGTGCGCATGCTTCATTTGTTGAGCTGTATCACCAAGGTGAGAACGTAAGTACAAGAGAAAGGACAACTCAACGACTGTTTACTGCTAATGATATATATCTGCTGTAAAGAAGTCCCGGAATGCATGATGTGCGCCACCCCCCCCCCCCCCCCCCCCCCCCCGATCCTATGGGCATTTCTCAAACTTTGGATTCGCATTGGGCTTCGGCTTCGTCTACAGTTATTCCCAGTCCCATTGCCGATCTGAAGCCTTGAATACGTCAAATAAACAGGCTCTGGATTAAAACATCAGACTTTGATGTACATGTAGCAAAAACAATGTCCAAATCCGGGGACATAAAATTACGCGAAGCCAAAGTCGAAGCCAAGGTTTAAGAAATGCCCTTAGTCTCCTGCCAATTATAAGGGTGTATTGTGATCTTTTGTTTCTGTTTTCGTAATGTCTCTGACATGCATGGTTGTTTCTGCTTTAACTGAGCACGGATTCAGTGACAGTTCTTGGGCATTTTACGGTCTCAACTTCGATCTCCATTTTGTAGTCTACTTTGCACATTTCCGTGACGCATCGCAAGTTTGCTCATTAAGGTTAGCCAAAAATAACGACCAACACAACATTCAACTTATTTAGAAAGTTTCAATTTTTGCTTTAATCGAATCGATTAGGAATATGATTATACAAATTGTCACTCGGAGTTGACTGAGTGTTTCCGACTTAAGTGAAAATACATTAAACTTTTGCTATGAACAGATGTTATTAAACATTTCAGATCATCCCCTGGATGCACGCGCTTCCATGTTTATCTTGTTCTCCGTGACGCGCGTTAGACAAAGCCAAATGGCTATTTAATTCCGACACCCCATCAGATGGCATTGATGAAAGGATATACACATGTACATGCAACGGCCTTTACATCATTTCACATCGCCAGCGGCCGAATCCGCTGAGCGGATTGTGACACGTGTCACGCCGCAAAATGCCACTTCCTTCCCGCCGAGTTTGTTGCTGGCACGGCACGCTCGATCGAATGGCCTGGACGCAGCCACCTGACCTGACCTTTATCACACGATGAGGATTTAACAGCCGCCAAAGAATTGGACTGACGGCAAGCCTGAGACAGCTATGGCTTTATTCATAACCTTGAAATGTGATTGAAGAAAAGACCGAATTCATATTATAATCAAATCATTTCCACTGGATCTATCGTCTAGAAAGTAAACAGTGAAGTGAATTCCATTCTGAAAGCTTTGGTGTCTTCAAGTACGCAGTTTATGTCCCTTTATGGTAGTTCATGTTTAAACAACAAGTTTCATTTAATTGGGTTGAAGAGAAAGCAGGCAACTTTTAATGGCTCGGTTTTCTTGCTTCGAAGGTTATTGGAGTGTCTGAATGGAATATCCAATGGCTGCACTTTAGAAGAAAAGAACCAATCCCACCGATCCCATAAACAAATATCAGTTTTCTGCATAGTATTCCTATTTTAATATTTTTTCTCGTCATAAAAATATCAGATTGTGTCTGATTTTGAAAACACCGTTTTACTTATAGGAGCCAATGCGGCTCCTCCCTGCAGTCTCGACGTTTACTGAATAGATGTAACGTGCTGAAGTTGTTTCCATGACGGGTTTGTGTCCACGCCATTGAGCATGCGCGATCATGAAGGAATAATACTTTGCGAAAGGAAACATGGCTAAAATGGGCGCCTGCCCTCGGGTCACAAACTCGTCAAGATCCAAATTTCGATCAAACGCCACACTATAGAGCAAAGTACAGACAAACTCCGCGAGTATAGCAAAGTGCAGGTGATTTTTCTTCTGTTTGACTCCCAAAATAACTGGTCGCCCTGACAACTCATCTAAATTAACATCCGGATCGAAAACAGACATCATATCAGTGCGGGGGCATGTTAATACCGTAGTATTTGAAGCAACAAGCAACAACGGTGATTTTGTTTGAATATCGGTATTTTGGGCTTCGATTCTTGATAAACACACCTACAATCCTGGACAAAACTCTTGGGACACCTCAACAGTATATAGACCACCACCCCCCTTCCCCCGGTCAGTGTTGATGTCCGATGTTTGGAAATTTGGCGCCAATAAAAAACATTTCAGCGCACGAGTTTCCTCAATCGTCGACTTTTAACCACACCGAACCAACAATGATTGGGGGTGGGGGGGGGGGGGGGGGGGGGGGGGGGTGTCCCAACGAGTTTTGTCCAGGATTGTAGGCTACTAAATCATTTACACCCAGGATCCGTCACTGAACCATAGCGATTAATCATTGGTCTATGCATCGCTAGTTGAATGCACATTGTTGTACTTTTAACAAGTTCACCGCCGCCGGGTTGTTAATGGTTTGACTCGAATATTTTCTCGGAAAAAGAGAGTCGATGCATTTTGGCATTTTTCAGAAATTGTAACGATGCAATCTTCTTTTACATTTTTTTCCCATTAATTTGCCTTTACTCGGCCTATAATGGATTATATAGCAAATGTCTTTGTGATAGCATTCATCTCTCTCGACTATACCAAAGTGCATTATTTTGTTGCATTTTGTACCAGGAGCCAGTCTTTCGTTCCTTACATGTTTTTTGTTCTGTCATATTTTGACACAATACTATTCATTAATAATTGAGAAATAATCTTCATTTTGCACTGTATATTCCCCTTCACGGTCGCACTGGCTAAAATCCGAGCCAAATCTAAATTTATTCCATGACAGAAATCAAAAATTGAGCATGTTATCATAAAGGCAATACAAATTGATATCAATGGCAAGACAAGGCCAACATTTGTTTTAGTTATTTTTTCGGTTTTTGATTTTGCTTGTTTTTTAGGGGTGTTTTGTTTGTTTGTTTGTTTTTTTTGGTGTTTTTTTGGGGTGTTTGTTTGTTTGTTTGTTTGTTTGTTTTTTTGTTTTTTTGTTTGATTACATCTGGTATATCTCGTTTAGGATGATACAAATAAAGCAATTCGCTCATCGGAATGATCCCAAGAGCCTCATGTATCAGTTGAGCGTAATACCACTTGTGTATATATTAAGACCGGTTTCTTTTAAGTGTTGGTGCGTAACAATAACACAAAACTTTAGGATTAAACATGTTTTCATCCTCTTGTTATTTGCAAAAAAATGAAGTGATTCAGACAGATAGGCTATCGTGTATCTTATTTTTACATTCGCGGCAGTGTTTTAAGAAAAAGACGGATTCTGCCTTCAGCAGTATTGGGGGTTTGATGTATGTCGATAGGGAAGTCCTGAATGGGCCGATGGGACATCAATTTCACCGCTAGCTGTCGACCAGGTGGCGCGCAATGTCCCGCGGATATCCCTCTCATTTCCTGCCGTGAACATCATTCAACCGTGCCATCAAAATACATCCGTCAGTAAGGCAGAAACTCCAACATCAGACAGGGAAGGTAGGCCAGGTGTGTGAGTCTCGAGGCTACAAGGTGAGCATCTTCAAGAGACAGGGGAAGGGTGGTAGGGGGGGGGGGGGGGGGGGAAGCTGTACTTGCATTGTCATCTTGCATGGCTAGACAAACTCCAAAGCATAAAGTAATTCGGGACGTTATTAAGCTTAAGGCAAGGCTCCAAGTATGGATGATTGGTATACAGATCTATGCCTCTTGCTCAATTACTCCAGCAACTCAAACAAACAGCTAGTTAGTATTCTATTTTTTTCTTTCAAAACAATAAATTAACTTAAAAAATATTTTTCCCAGTACTTTTTCCTGTATATAGGCTATACTCCGTATAGAGATGCTCTATTTTTTGGGTAAAAAAAATTTTGGATTGGAAATCATTACAGACCGACGGGTTTCAATTTAGTCGACACTGCATGTTTTTGTTTTTATATATTTTAAATAAAGTAGACATTTACTTACGTCATAGAACTCTCTGCTAGTTCTTGGCGCTTCCTTGGAACGAAACAGTAGCAAGAAATTCTGCTCGGGCTTCATGATCTCTGCCAGCTGAGAAAGTGAACAGGTATGGAAATACAATCATTGTCAGAAAATATGTGTAAAATATTAGCATCATAGTGATGAGTGCTTATGCTTATACACGCTTTGGATGATTTAGTTATTTTGGTTTAGGAACGACAAAGCAGCGCCTCTAAAGGCCAACTTCTTGTCACAAATATCTCTGACATTACATTTCATATATTTTGAAAACCTGTATGATCAGGTTGGTGGAGTACTCATTTCCTTGCCATGTTCCACCTCAGTGACCGGGGTTCGAATTCTCCCAAGGTCAAAATGTGGAAACGATTTTAAGTCCCAGCCTCATTTCCCCAGAAAACCATTTCGGGGTCTTTCTCGAACCTTTAAAACTGAACATTCCTTGATCATTCTCCTCCCATTGGTTTCTTCAAGCTTTCTTGCTCAGTGCAGTGTGCACTTTTGAGAAATCTGTGACTTCCTTACCAGGCAGAGTTAAAATAATTTTAAAAAGTAAATAAATTGCTAATGTACAACGCCCTTTTTGACCATTTTCAAATCTCTATCCTTTGATCATTTCGCCTCCGTTTTCTATACTGTGGTTCCTCCCCGGTTCCTCACCACGTCATCACAACATTTACACCCTGCATTTGTACACAGCGCCCGCCAGTGTTCACAGAAAATTGAATCGGGAGTGACTTTCGTGACCTTCGTGCTTAGCGTGCTGAAAATCGCAAAGCTAGGGAGTCAAACAAAATTAGAGAGTGAGGTTAACAATTTCTATCGGCCGCAAAGAGTGCAGCACAAGTTCTTGCGATCTAGATCTAGCATCGTAGAATTTCGAATATGGCACCCGCTTGAACTTCGCAATAAACTGGTCGATTTTATACATATTTGAAAGAATAAATCTAAAACATTTGAAATTAATGTGCACTTCCTGATCCATATACAACATCTGATCGTATTTTCCTAGGAAAATCAGAAAAAAATTGAATTATAATGCGTCGTACATGTATTTACACGATTTTGCCTGCCCATGTACACATTTCACACGCAACATTGACCGCTGGATCAGAATAATTAAATGGCTCGTCTTACGAATGACGCAAAATTGCGACGAATAATTATGCTAAATAGATAAGTTATGTACCAAATTAATCCTGAATAAATAAGTTTCATAAACAACTATTTCAATAATTACCAATTTGAGTGAAAATGGAAAAAAAACAAGCAATATTTTCTTCCCTTTCACGAAACCGCCTTTCAACTTGCCACTGAGAAAAAAACGATACAACCCACGCATTTTTTTCAGTTGTCTAGGCGAACCCGTATTTTTGCCGTCTCCTGAACTCTTCAGATCAAGCCTGCCGATAGGTAAAACCGTAATACACTGACATTGCGAACAAGTATTTTTTTCACGATTTTTAGCATGCCTTTTAACGGCATTCGGTAGCTATAGGGAGTCGGCTGGATTTGACACGACGTCATCGTGTAGATTTTTATTGCGGGCCAATCAGCGATGCGTATTAACTTCGTGGTGGCGCTGTGGGCCATGTGCAGGTTAAACCCCGTGTCATGGACGGTAAGCACTTATCCAGAATCACCAAAATGACATCGTCATGTATTACTGAAAATGCACTAGGCCTATATTGAATAGGCACAAGGCCATATTGAATAGGCACAAGGCGCGATGCGCGCGACGATGTCATTTTGGTGGTTCTGGATAAGTGCTTATGATGCTACAGGTTGTGGATTTGAGTCTAGCAGGGGTTATTGTGCTTGTGTCCTTGAGCAAGACACTTTGCCGGTAATTGCTTAATTCTCTCCACTTGAAGTAAATGCGTACTGACGGGGAAGACTTGGTTGTTGCGTATGAAGTGGTCCTTTACGCTGAAAAGCAGCACTTGGCCTTACAGTATAACCACAGACAGCTGAGATGGTATATGGAATGATTTAAGGGCCTGGTCAGCAGGGGTAATAAAAGTATGGCGGCTTGAGCATAAAACTCATGTTATAATTTTAATGGTGATTACCAACCATGGCCATAATTACAACTGGTTCCAGTACATTTCTGTTATTCTGTACTATAAAATGGCCAGGTACCAGCCAGTTGCACCGCGGGGTTTGTCTTCTTATAATGCATGGCACCAGGCATTAAACATGCGAACTGCCATTTGATTGTTTGGCAAGTTTTCCCCGAAAAAGGCTGAAAGACACTCGAGAAGCTACAAAAAGAAAAAGAATCGAAGATATATACAAGAGTTAGGAATAAATATTCTTCTTGAAGCAGGAATATGATGTTAGGGTATCACGATCACGTCAACAATGGTAACAAAAAAAGGTATGATTTGCAAGATACTACCACAAATCCTATGATACTTAATTAAGCATGAGGCCTCCAAAACAATTCATAAAAAAATGTAAAATGATAATTACTGGTAGTAGTGGCGGCGTCATCAAAGCCGGTTCGTGTACATTCTTCAATGTAATGCTTGATTTCATAATTTGAAATGCGCAGTCAAACGTGAGTGGCAATTTCCGGTAATGAGGTAAATATATGCAGTATGTCAACAGCTACACACGTTTCGAACGTGTGTACGCTACATACGGTCAGCGACATTATCACATAATCGTTGTTTTTAAGTGTTAACACCCTACCCCCGGATTCTTTAATTGGAATTTCGATCACGAATTCACTAACGGGTAAGTGAACAATAATGAAGTCATTTGAATGAAAGCTGCAGGAGATTTCACACATGAATGAGGCGTGGCAATAATGTCTGATGGTATGGAAGGATTATGGCTTCCTATCAGGAATTACAACAACCAAATATTCTTTAGATTTTTAAAATAAATTAACCCCCAAAACGGCTGAGTTCAGTGTGAAAAGAAGAAATACTTGAAAAAAATAAAATGAAAACCGAAGAAATGGCTACAGTACAGAAAACAACAACTCGATAATTATTATATCTTTCTTATTTATCCTGAGTTATCTTGATAGGTGCGTTAATTCAGAGCAAATATTTGTGTTAGTTCAGTTGGTACGCTATACCATGCAAAGCCTCTAATAACATTTACATATATATTTATCTCACTTTATCTCTCTAAAGATAGTTACTTTAATTAACGCAAAATGTGTATATCCTTTTTGATATATGATTATTAAAGTGTGATCACTCAAAAGGATAACAAATGTGGCTCGATCTCAGCATGATCATCCTAGCCTCTTTTGTTGTGGTCAGGAGAGCGCATGGACCTCAGTTTCTTCACACGTACAAAACTTTCGACTGCGCAATTGTCACGTGGTGCTAACATCTCACAGGGAGGTACGCCCTCAATTTTACAACCCAATTGAGCCTCGTGAACCTTGAATGACAGGCCTAGGCTTATTCATCGGGTAAAGTATCGCTGCAACTCGACGGAGGGTTAAATTTCACAGTGTTTTGCGGAGTTATCGGTTATATAGTTTGACTGTCCGCTCCGTTTTATGTGGCCCGATAAAGGCCGCAGATCATGGTGACTTAAAGTTATTTGTGTATATAGCATTAAACTAAAGTAAACAAGTGTTTGAATGGCACCATATCCAATTTCAGAGAGAATTGGAACAATCACCAAAACGCGCAGGGTAGATGCGCACGATTACATTTGTCGGGAATGTCGGTTTTCAGTCTAATTGGGCGAAATTTTGAGTCACAGCCTAAATAAGAGGCATCTTTGGTATTTTTTCACATCAATGTAAACTGCATTTAAAATATAGGTTTTCCCGGACGATTTCGGAAAATGTGCACATTAATTTGTAAAAGATGCATTCGTTTTCGTGCGAAATAGAATGAACGTTCACAATCCCGTTTTCTATTTAGCAATTGATAATTCTATTTCCATAAAGGTGCATTCAGACGTAAACAATCAGCGTACGATTTCCCGAATGTGCACTGAATTAGTAATTGATAGTTTATTTTAGCGCGAATTCGAATGCACATCCGCAATCCTGTTTTCCTTTCAATTTATCACCAATCTATTTCGCTAGATGTGCAGCCGATTTCCCGCGTAGTGTTTTTTTTTTTTTAATGCATCCCTGGTCAAGCATTGGAATTCATTTATTTGTTAACAAAAGTAACATATGGGGAACTGAACCAGGTGGTCTTATAGTCTTTTGAAACATACCAAAAAATAAGCTGAAGAAAATCGTTCTTTCTTTGCTCAGCATTTGCCACGGTCGCATCATATAGCCAAATTTCACAGTTGACATACCGGTAGGCCTCCTAAAATATCCAATAATGGTAGACAATCGAACTGATAAAATGAGAGAGAACTCTAAGAAATATAGAAAGACGTGAAAATACAATTAAGACAAAGAACCACCAACAATAAAAGAGAACAAACACATTAATGATCAATTAGGTCTACAATACATTGATTAATTAATTAATTAATCAATTAAAGTTGTATCGTGAATTGTATAGGCCTATATACTTTATTTAAATTCTATGCAGAATTTGCGAATTTAAATTGTAACAAATGAAAACGAATATTCAATTCAGGCCGTGCCACAATGACAAATCGATTTGCTGCGAAATAGATTGCACATTCCTAATAATCGGCCACACATACGTCAAACCGAAAGCCTAATCACGTATCTGTAATCGTTTAAATGAAACGTTATGCACATTCATTTATTTGAATGATACAAAATGAAATCGAATGCTAGTTTTTGCGAAAATGAAACCCGGATATACGTCGTTCTCAAAATCAGCGCGAAATTGAATTCAAGTTTTACAAACATTTATGCACATCTTGCGAAATCGTCCGGGAAAACCTATATTATATTAATGTTCTTATGTGACGACATCTGTTTCCTATTTCATAATCCTATATTTGATTATATCACGAGCTGGATCCGTGGTCTATGTTGAGTTTGTCTTCCACCGAACCTCGCACATCCAAACGCCCCGTTTGGGGAAAGTTCCGACTGTGCATGCGCACGAAGATAATTCAAGCATGCGATTGGGCGTTTATGTGTAACCTTCCCAAACGCAAACACTCTAACTGATATTCAATAAGAAAATGGAACGTGATAACATCTTTGATTCCCGAAAGACGACTTTCTCATTACAGATGGCTGTTCTGATATTAATATTAACCGCATGGCCGATCACGTAGATATGAATAATCTTTCTACATTCCCAGCAGTCACGCTACGATGCCCAATTATACATTATTCCTTGCAGGATGAACGTTGAAACCGTGTTTTATGCCAGACACCGGAACGCATGCCAATACTTTTATGATGACCGACAAATGCATAGCCCTGATCACGAGAATGAATGAGATGTTGTTCATAATTGCTTATGATTCATTGTTGCCTGGTAGCTTGTTAATGTTTCCCATAGTGGTACATGTACAAGTCTCATGGAACCAGCTCAGGTATGATTACGCGTAACCAGCAGCTTCGTCGGAGCAATAGCCTTTAATAACCGAATCCGGCAGGAAAAACCTAAGTCGGTTAAATAGATAATAGAAGGAAAACCAGCTATTATACTGCCGGAAACCGCTTTTTTGCTGTAACTGGGCAACCTAAGAATGACAGAAAAAAAGATAAATGTTCATTCTCCATAAAAAGAACGACTATAGGACGTACAATCATGTACCTAAACTTTTTCTTTCCAATAGTAACTTATGCGGAATTCAACCATTGCATTCAAAGGTATCAAACAGATGACAATAGATCCCTTTTCTCATAGCTAGACCTGTTCAGATACTGACCATTATAAAAAAAATCCTTGGGTTAAGTTACCAATATAAACCGAAAGAAATAAATCAAACGAACCATTCGTCCTTCGTGTCTATTTTTGCAAACATGGCCTGACTTCATGTAAATTATCAATACACCATATAATACTGAGAAGAAAATGAATTGCTGTAGCCATTTTCCGTAAATCCACTTTACACACACAGACGTGTCTAACCAGAAAAAACTGCCCTTCCCTTGTAGCTTATCTTGTGCATCGCTGGTTGTCTTCTTGCGCTGAGACCAGTTAAAGTACAAGACAGGAAGCTGTCTCTGTCCCCAGGGGTGGAGCAGAAAGACGGAAGGATCTAAGAGTTGGGAGCACCAAGCTTGTTGGACTATGCTCTCAGTCACGACTCTCCGATCAAGATGGACGGTCGGGTAAGGGCACTAAGTTCGTGATCAATTTAATCCTTGATTGCCAGACCAGAACAACAAAGCATGGAGCGTAGATGTCTTCGCCTGTTTCATGCACACACGTTTGTAAGGTTTAGCATTAACACTCCGTGAAAATTGAACATATATCGCAATATTGCATCACCTGAGAATTTGCCGCATTATCCGTAGTCTCTTATTAACCAAGTCAGAACTTTTGTGTGCCGCTTTAAGTAAACATGCATCTCCTTTCATGGTTAAAATCATTTTCTAAGAAATATGTCACATTGGAATCGGATAAGAATGCAGCACAGGTTATTTCGGTAACGGCCTAACACTTTCCCCTAACACTTGATTGTATAAGAGTAAATTTTTCAACGTCACTTAGTGATCCAAATTGCGAAAACACTTTAAACATTTTATACGGAAATTGAGAGTGGAGGACCGTGGGTGAGAGGATGCACTTTAGAACTTAAGCCAGAAGGGTCAGCTGAATGTCACACAGTGTTAGCCATGGCTATGATGTCCACGTTGTGGCTATTTACAGGTAGAATAGACACGCTTTTAGAGTGGGTAATTCCATACGAGACTGTGGCTAAAATACTTGAAACTTGATATGAGGAATGGTGTCGTTGCTCAGGATCAGTGCTCTTCAGAGTTTACAAGAATTGATAAACTCATTTTGGTTTAAAGAGACTGCATTTCATTTTTTGTCTGTCTTGCTGTCTGAACGGCCATGTTTGGTCCAAAATCAGCAAGTTTATCGGTCCTTATTTGTGGATTCTTAAACACTTGATTTTTGGTACGCACGGGGTTGATGGAAAATACCCGTTTCGTGATTCCAGCTCACTGTTATTATTTGTTTTGCTTGGTTGTTGGCCGGTGTAATGTAACACCCTTTAAAAATATCTCGTTAAAACTATTTTTGCAATTGCTGATTTTATTACACGCAGTTCCCCCGAGTGCGCGTCGATGCCATTTGTCAAAAAAATCAATATGTTGTCTGTGGGACGGGCAGAGCATTATACCCTCTCTAACATCGATTCAGATATCCGTATATTCTATTATATTCCGTATAGGGCCTATTCTATTATCCCATTAAGCTAAAAAAAACGTCTATGATGTCAACTTGAAAACATTACAACCTTCACCCCCCCCCCCAAAAAAAATATATCGCAAGTAAGATGTTTTAGGTTGCACAGGCACCCCATCTCATGGATATTGTTTTCCGTATTAAAACCCCTTGCGTACGGATGACGCCATATGGCGCAAAAAACAGTGCCACCAGGCCGGATGACCATGCATTGGCCGCTGTTTGTGCAGTTTCAATCCATTGTTGGATTATTGTGTATGTCATGCTTGACTGCACAAACACATTGTGGCCGTTTTGCTTGGCTGCCAGAGCCGCCGCAACACCCCGACGTCTCCCGTAAAATATCGTGCTCATGGGGTTGAGCGAAAACTGTGAATAACAACAACGGTGCTTACTATCGCAGACTGAATGTTGGCTTGTGTAGGCCTATACATGTGTACGATTTGGTACACTCGATCAAAGTTAGCGCAGAATGTGTTTGTTAGCGCTGTAAGCAAATACCTGGTATTCAGAAGCATTAAATTGGGTTTAGTTATTACTAGTGTGATGCATATTACCCATAGTACAGATTCAGTGAGAAATTGGAAACCTCAAAAATAGTTTACTGATTTTTTGGTGATTATTTTAGTGCATAAATCGCTACTGGAATAAGCCTTTTGCGCGTTGATTTGCATAGATCCTTGTACCCCGTCTTCGCTCAATCTAAGATGCACAGCGTGCGCCGGTCGTTGCCAGACTGATCATTATTATGCACGTCAGTACCGTTGTTGCTAGACCACGTGATTCGGGGCAAGCCGCAACGTGGCGACGCACGGCCAGTGGTGGTTTCCCTGTCTGGTATCTGGAACTACCGCTGGGTGAAACAGCGCACGATAGAGATTGTCACCACTCTAAAACACAACAACTGCTCGAATTGTTACAGTACATGTTGTATGTTCTTCTCGAAACGCGGCCTATTTTTAGCAATTATAGTTTATTTAATGGATAACAACTTCGAAGGTTGGAACGTGAAGAAACTGCAGACATTTCTTCAAGAGAGAGGGGTTTCAATAACGGGTTACCTGAAGAAAGAACTGGTTGAACTGTGCAAGTGCGTGGCCAATCTGAAATTGACAACCGACCCGAATCTTTCAAGCCCCAACTTGACAAAAGATTGAAAGACGCTGGCTGCACATTTTCCGATCCATTTAATCTTCCTGGATTCACGAAGGATTTCTCGAATATACCAGATTTCGGACTATACGATGTCTTCAATTATTTGATTTGTTTTCGAGCGGATTACGACCGGCGAAAACTTATTCGTAAATATACAAAAACAATTTCTGCAAGACCAGTCACTTACGTAAAAACCGATAATGAGACCTTGCTCAACAGAATTTTTCTTCATCCAACCTTTCCCACAAATACAAAAGGAATGGAAAGAGAGATTTTGTTGATGCCTTTACAAATCCTCCCCCCCCCCCTCCCCCAGATAAGTTCGGACTCGCTGCGGCTACTTGTTGGAATGATCCATCAAAGAATCCACTGATTATTCTTCTAACGTAGCCAGCACATACCAGGACTGTCATCTTGCAGAAATAGTGGCTAAAACTGACTCCCTCGAAGCGTATTCCACTTTTTTAAAAAGAAGAAATTACGCTTTGGGTGGGTCAGTCACACACCCACACGGCTGGCATACCCACCAACCTATTCGTAAATATATACAAAAACAATTTCTGCAAGACCAGTCACTTACGTAAAAACCGATAATGAGACCTTGCTCAACAGAGTCTTTCTTCCTCCAAACTTTCCCACAAATAAGAAAAGAATGGAAAGAGAGATTTTGTTGATGTCTTTAACAACCCCCACCCTCCCTACCCCCTAAACGAACTTTGACTCACCGCGGCTATTTCCTGAGATGATCAACAAAATATGATAATCGGATCATTCCTTGAATTTTGCCTGCACACACCGGTTCTTTCTTGCTATTTTCAAAATTTAAAAAGCACTTTATCTTGTAAAGAACAAGAAGTTTAACCAAAATTAACAATCGGTTAACCAAGGCGGCCCTGAAACAAAAAGTTCCATCACATTGACTCAACATCGTAACACATAGTCTGCATGTATGATTACGCCCCCTCCCAATAAAAAACAAAAACAAAATTGTTCATCTCCACCGCGCTAGATGTCGAAGCTGGTATTGGGTCGGTGTAGTCATCTGTTGGCCCATTGCCACCGACGAAATGTTTGGAGCAAATGTAAGTATTGTAAGTTACATTCTCCGCCGAAAAGTCTTTTCTGGAGCAGTTTTTTATCCAACGGAGACACTTCTCACGGTTCGACTTCGGCTTCGGAAAGGGTAGCCACAAACGCCATTCATGTGGAGACGGTCCGAAAAGCGCGAGTCACTGTTGCATGTTCCGTAAGAACAGTGCTTCTTCGCAGGCATTCTCAAGCACTAAATCCCACAAACTTCGTATTTTATGTTAATGTCTAGATTCTAACAATAACCAGTACTAGAGTCTGACAAAATCTGCGTGGAAATTTATCGTTTTAAAGTGACAAGAAACGTATGAATCGCGTACATGTACTTCGATCACGGCAAGTGGACATATGCGATATGCATTGACATTGTGTCTGCACGCGCGTATGCGAGAAAGCTTGCCCCGAATCACGTGTCGTGGCAACAATCACTACGCAGCGGGGTCAAAGTACGGGTCACTCGCAAAAGGCTTATTACAATGGTGCTATAGGCCTATGCAGTATCAGTATAGTACAATTGCTTGTCAAAAGATGCTGACAGAAGCTAACACAAACCACCATTGACTTTCAATCAGGCACATCAACAAAAAATGAAACATTAATAATCCAGACAGAAATCCGATCCGACCACACACGGATGCCCTGGATAAGGTCCGTTTATAGCAAGCAGAACATTCACTAATCATTCACCAATGCCGCCCGCCGTTTGCTGACTCAGACAAGATTAATGGCGGGAAATCGAGATAGTTACCATGGTGATTCTCCACAGAACAACTCGATGGTTGTTAGTTTTTATGTAAATGATTAATTGCGTAAACCTCACCAGCTGTTTCCAATTGCAATCGAACTTATGAAGAGTATAGAGGAGTTCAAACAAATGGTTCTTATCGTTGCGACAAATCCAACGGGAAGTATTAGTGCGAACATTCTAAAACACTTTGTCAGGCGCAATAATGTAATCATTTTCGAAAGATTAGCATATAGAAATTCAAGTCGAGGAGAGATTAGAAATACAGTATAAAACGAAACTGAAATATATATTTTAATGTAATTGCAGAATGCTAACAATAAGAACTAATACGATTCGGTTTTAAGCTGTTAGAGCAAGTGGATACAGTTTGCTTTTGATTAATTTAAAAATAAAGACGGACTGACTATACTGACTGGCCCTGAGAAAGAAAGAGCCGTTGTTCTTTCTCCAAACCAACGGTGCCATTTCGTAGTGGTTTTCTGATGAAGAAAACGTGAATTTTGAAATGTCAATTATTATGTTTCCTCTTTGTAAAGCACAGTGTAGCTATAGTCCTTGGTAAAAATAAAAAATCATGGTTGAAAATCGATTATTGGCCCCAAATAAAACGTGCATGCAAAGTCATGGGTAAATATCCAATAGAGAGTGACTATATTTAAAAAAAAAAGACACACTTAAAAATGAACGTGTGTATTTTTATCGTATTTCTGTTCATAACACAAACAGAAAATTTGGTTTAGATTCTCGTGATGAAACACAGGCATGTTTCGCACACCAGAGTTACATTTCAAGTTTTTTTCAGTTTTTAGGCGAACTTGAAATACTCACAGCCCCCGCGTCTAAATTTGCAGAGTAAACGGAAACAAAATCTGCCATTGTTACGCTTGAGAAAAAAATGAAAAGCCCAGTTCTAAGCAATTTTAGTCTCAAAACCACTGAATCACACCTGATAAGAATTTATTAGAATCAATCTAAAGAAATTTGCAAAGAAATAGTTGGAAAAGTCAAAGGAGAATCTTAGAGAAACCACAGACTCAGGTGTTGTTACCGAAAACGCCTGTTCCTGCGTCTCAGATAAACAAAGACTTACACTGAACCACATCCGATAAATATTTCTTGGAATTCAAAAGACACAAACTGAAAGGAGAGTCTGAAAGGAACTCCTCTTCTTGTACCGGCGCGGTATGCCTGGTTGCAGACGTTGATGACCAGAGATTTTCGGAGTTCTCTGTTATGAGCTGCTTGAATGAACCGGTTGTTTGTGAGATGTGTGTTATTGACCATTGAAACATTATGCTGTGCATTGACGCCCTCGGTTTTTCTATCAAGGTTTAAATCTAGTGTTGCCACAAAAATCCTGTTTCTTTCATATTATATATTATATGGCCTCGAATCGAATCTAAAAAGTTCACAGAAGACTGATTCCCTGCCTCACCAAAAACCAAGTAGGAAAGGAATGGACAAAATCGCGACAAAATCCCACAGCAGCGTGGATGTGACTGTAGTTTACAAAATCAAGGGAGTTTGTTGACTGTGTATGGCGTGGATTGAGCCCTAAATGTCGCCGTTGACGACGAAAGCGCCTTATAATGACTTATACCTAGCAAGATATGAGATAAAGGTGTACCCGCCTCTTGTCCCTTTACCTATACCCCCGGATATCTGAAAGGAATTCCTGAGATTTCGGGAACACAATGACCAACACAAAAGATTGGGGGGGGGGGGGGGGGGTCCCTCTATCCCATATCTTGCTTCAAATGAACTACAAATTTAAGCTAATTTGTACGGTAGTCGACAAGCATTAAAACCCTCTGGATGGCCTTACTCATAATATTAATGGAAACTGGTACGACCGCGGGGAGCAATGAGCATGAAAGATTAAAGTGGGCTGTGACGTCGTTTTAGCATCTTTACCGGTCTACGATTAACGCCGATGCGGGGTTAGATACGTGATTATGGCCATACAGAACGTGCGGGGAATAATTCTCTGCCGATGACCTTAATTTACCGCTCGAAACGTCGACTTTAAATAGGGCCTACTATTTTCAGAGTGAAGCGTTAGTCACTTTAAAACTTGAAATGAAATATAATAATGTTTTATATCTAGGGCTATAATAAGCAAATTCCTCCTTTTTTGAGCTGGAAATGGGTAAACTTTACATGACATTACTACATGTATGAAACAAAGATCTGTGCTCTGAAAACAAAATTCATTTTATTTTTTTCAAATGGATTTTCTTCTAGCCTAAATGCTGATTTAAAAGATCTTCTTTTGTTCAGGCTGGGGTGATCGGCCTTCGCCTGTATGTTAATAGGTTTCCTTTTGGGGATATTTTTTCAAGGTATAGCTTTGCATTGCTTACTCGATTAGGATTCATAAAAATTATTCTGAATCAATTTTCGAGAATGTGAATTATGTTGATCCTGAAATAACACAGGCAGCGGGAAAATGTATTATTATAGAAATCATGAACAACAATCTCAGATGAGTGAAGTCCACACTATACAAACATATTGAGCAATTAATTAATCAATATAGGTAAATAAATAGCGCAGTGAAAATGAAAATTCTACAAATGGCTTTAGTTAAAGTTATGACTAGTACCGGTAACACATAAGCTTTTGATGAATGTCCATGTTATTTTTAATTATCGAAACTTGGGACAAACAATCACGTCATGTTTCCATTCGCCCACAACATAAAAAATACCCTCACTGACCGTGACGTCATCAGTAGAACGCTTTCCACGCCCGTGATATCAGCAGCCGGGTACAAAACTGACGGCGTACATTGTACTTGTACACAGGGGCGTGGTAAGCGATGACGTCACATCTAGCAAGGGATTTTTGTCGGCGGGAGAACGTGACAACAGCTTTCCTGTCTGTAAATAAAAGCGTATTTATTTCTTGCATATTTATCACTATTCTAAAGCCACTGTATAGCATTTTTCTTGCTTTGATTTCTGTGAAACCATCAGTTTTCAGAAAGTACGATTTATGGTTGCGTCAGTTGTGTTTGGTTATTTGCATAATACACTTATCTGTTTTTTTAATTCAGACAGCGAGGTTTTCCCACACGTCGCATACTGCATTGTTAAAGGCTATTATAAATATCTTGGTACAAATGTCTATCAAAGACTCTCAGTGGCTAGCAAGTTAATAAAACTGGTATAACTAATGGCTTATCCACTATAAGGGACAAGAGGCGAATAGTCCTCGAACGGACCGTCCCCACTTCCTCTCGTAGTAGCGGCTTAATTGCATGGATTTGAAATTAAACTTAGAGATGGCGAGTAATGGCAATGGGACGACCTGGGGTCTACTAGATTAAATCGCTCGTTAAAGTATAGACGAATTTCACATTATCCCCGTCTACGCACTACGGGTTGAAATCGAGGCATTCAGTGCTAAACAAACACAGTGCTATGCAACAAATTCATCCATGCATGAATTAATCGCGACAGTACTGCGAACCTCGCTTTCAACCCGGATGTGCGCAGATCGGCGCTATTTTCGTTATTTTGTGTATAACTCTTTGGAAACAGCCAGGAGCTGGGTAGCAAATGGCTCGGCTGAATCAAATGATGTTTGGTGCCTTGGGAAAAACCTTAGATGATGGAATCATCTGCTGAGGTGTCTTTCTTACCAGGGGAAGTGTTTATCTATCTTGCCAATAGCATTTTCCCTCGTTTTGTATATCAATGGAATTCTTTGCCTGGTGCATGTTTCCCTTCATCTCACGATTTTTTTCTGCTTCAAGAGGAATCTCAATTCTTACCTTCTACATTCTTTTTGTAGCTCTGTATCTCGAGTAGCTTTAAGCCTTGTTTAGAGCAAACTTGCATCAAAAATTCCTAGTTTCAGCTCATTATGCCTCCCATACTGACTGTTGGGCTAAAACTTGTTTATGTTCTCTGTTGGTCAGATTGGCTGGGGGTGGGACTGGGAGGGAATGTAGATCTAGTCCCTATTCATAGCTTCCACCAACTGGCTGTTGGGTTGTAGGTTGTTTATTTTCTCCGCTGGTCTGTTTGTCAGTTTAGTTGTTTGTGTGTTTGATAGTTGGGCTGTTGGGTTGATACTGATTGACTGATGTGCTGTTGAGTTTATTTTATTGAGTTTTTATCGGTGAATCATTAATTGTTTAATGTCTTTTCTGATTTCTGAATGCTTTCTTTTTCTTTTCATAATCGTTTATTGGATTATAGTTTACACTGGGTTTTTGGTCAATGTTAGGAATGTATTTGCTAGTCTTTTAATCTTTTACTCTTGCCTTTTATTTTAATTTATTTGCGTCAGCCGTATCTTTGAGGTACCAGCAAAATATGTAAAAGGGTATGGTGTATGAACACATAACCACCCAATGGAATACAAATCACTGCTGGAAAGAAGGCTAAGGGTATTGGGAACTGCGGTAATGTGAGAGCGAATGGAAATGTTAATAGAACGACAAAAATAGAACGATGGCGGCTGGATATAAGTACATTATATCTGTGAAGGGTAACTAAATTGGACGTTAACGTAATATAAAAGCGATGTCACCCATTGTACTTGCCTCATCGCAATATATTTGTAATGACATAACATAAATCATTACCGGTATTGATGCATGGATCGTATGCTTGTTCTTTTTTCATTGGTTTTTAATTACGACCTCTCCCCCGTGCTTTTCTGAATCTCACAGTTCTATATCCTGAATTATAATAGGACAACAGATTGAGTTCGTGCCACACATTTTGGGTGGACTGTTTTATATCAAAATACAGCATTGCGCTGCTGAACACATATAGTCGTGTCACCTGACGGCAGGATAACGTTCAATGTAGGCCTAAGTATTCTTGAAATCTCATTTAGTACCAGTCTGTTTTGTTTTTTCTTTTTTGGCAAAGTTTACTGGATGTACTTTCGGTAAAGTTTTGTTGAACCAAATTGGATCAAGGAACATTGGTTAAAAGGCAGTGGTTCAATTCGTGACGTATACCTTACATCTGCGCAATATAACACGTGCGAACGATATCTAGTTGAACTATGGTTTGACTGGTCCCCATGCACTTCACTGGTCACGGCTTAGTACGAGCAATCAGCGCGACCGTGCCCTTGATCTAACCTCGTTCCCAGTATGTACACTTACCTCCATCATTTCTATCCTATTGTCATTGTTCTCGTCGTAAATCTTCATGTACGTGGTGATGGCTTTTTGCAGGTCGTCATCAGACTCCTGTAAACATAAGGTTAAACGATGAAATCAATTTAGTTTTGTCAATTGTTTACTGCGCTTTACATCCACAGGGCCTAAAAGGGTTACTTTTTCATTTATTATTTACATAATACTTTCATTTTAAATGACAAGTTTTCTTTTTGTCCTTTTAAAGGTATACTAGTACAACGTGACTACTTTTCAGTTTAATATCAAGATAATTCCGTCCGTGCTTTTCAAAGTAAATGATTTTTTTCCTTCTAAATATTTCTGTTTCTGTTTTAACTAAAACAACCTGTCGTGTGCCCGGCAGAAGGGCGTAAGGACGAACAATGGGTCAAAAGGTCAAGTGGGGTATTGGGGGTAATCGATAGAGTATTCAAATATCTTTATTTTGATACACATTTCGTCTCAAGGGGTTACGTCATTCTGACGTAATTAACAGAATGAAAAGGGCGTAAGGGCGTAAGTGATTCCTTCATGTGCCACTGCAGCTTGAAAGCCCGAAGAGTCGACTGCGAAAAGATGGTCAATAAAATACAGTTTTAGGTCAAGTTAAACCGAGACGAAGAATTTCGCGGGGAACACGACTGAAATATGTGTTAGGCTTCCATGACTTTCCTCTTAAAATCCTGCAACACAAAACATTTTAAACTTAGTAGTGAAACTAAAGTTCAAGAACATTATTCCGTTGTCACTTAACCCACGCTGTAAAACAAAATGTCAGCCTTCCCGTTAATTTACGAATTCCTAGCCCTAAATGTCAAGCGAATTGAAACACCTGACGTTTCGGTTTCAGAAATCATTGCCGTGATGTTTACATCAGCTGAGTGTGCTATCTCCCTACTCAGTCAATCGGTGTCGTAGCTTGTGGGTAAAAGGAAAATTAAGCAGTGTTGACATGTCTCCAGCCGCAGACACGTCATGTCGTCATTAATCAGGGTCTGTTTATCTCTGCATTGCCAGGGTGCGTTTTCGGAACTCCGAATTGTCCGAGGACCTACAGACCGTTTTCACCCACGTGACCAATGGGCTGGCTTGGAGCGATCATTGTACACATAGAGCAGGTTAAACCACGTGTACGCACATGCCATGCCTGACTGGTTCACTGGCGGTTCCAGAACACTTTTTTTTGGGGGGGGGGGGGGACTTTTTCCCCAAAAATTTGCCCCGAAAAAGTTGCGTCCCAACAAATAATTTGAAAAGTGCGGGGGTGTCAAAAGTATCTGTCGAAAGTATCAATGAATTACTAAAACAAAATACATAAAATTTGTATTTCTTTTTTTTTTCTTCACTGTTTAATATTTTATTATCTGTGAATCTTTAATTGTTGGTAGACATTGAGGAATTGAGTATCGTTGTATTTCGCATACCATCGATTTTTAAGGCTTGTGACACATCTTGCAGCCGGTCCCGTCAGTCTTGGTATAAGCATCGACCTTACTGTGGAATTTCGGTTCCTGAGTTAAATGTTCTTGACATTTCTCTTTTCCGTCTGTCAGGATCACCATGGAAACAGGTCTTCCATCCCCACTTCCCCAAACCTCTAAGTCCCCTTCCGCCAATGTTACTTTTTGCGCATGGAATCGAACCATGTTTTGAGATTATAGGTCTACTTGGTACGTTGACCTTTATCAGTCATGTTTGACAATAAACCAGGTTCGAGTTGTCAAAGCGATGACGACATTACAGGAATTTTGGTATTTATAACAACATTTCAGGAGGTTGGTCGGTTTGTATTGATTAGTCTCCTGTTGAAATACAAACTGATGATCGGTCCACAAGGAGCAATATCAAATCCATGTTAGTAACTATCTCTTTCCCTTCGGGAAAATACTGATTCTAAAAGCGGATGTTTTCGCCAGATGTGAATATATTTGGCCGGCAACCTTTCCTTTACACATGCATTGCGTGACAGTTCTAGGCGCGCTCATACTATAGCTATGCACACTTTCAGTGTTTCCCGCCAAATAATCCTGGCGATTCCCGCCAGTTTGCGTCAGAGAGAAGAGCCGAAGGCTTGGCGCGTTTTTCTGGTCGTGCAGCCACATACAAATACAACATCGATTTCTGCTGGCTTGGTCGCGGACCGTGCTAAGCTAGCTGCGCGCGAGGCTCACGGTATATAGTTTATACACCCAACATCATTCCTACATGCAGTCGAGCGAAAGTTTCCGACAACAGTAAATATTCCGAGGCCAAAATCTTTCTTGTTTACATAGGCCTACATGATCATGTTGTTTTAGATGCAGGAAAACGGAATCACGTGATAAACTCTACTATCAAAGCACCCTTTTCTCAAGCATATCACAATACAAACCGCCAGATTTTGCCTCCTTGCACCATGGAGGTGAAAGTTTTGTGATGTCAGGGTAATGTGTGCAATAATCAGAAACAAAGATATGGCGAAAACGTTGAAATAATGTGAAATTGTCTATAATATTTTTGTAAGGAGTAGTTGGCTTAAAATGTAAATTGGCCAGTACAGTGTACGACATTAATCATGCAACAGATGACGTCAGACTATATTAGGTATAGTATTAAGGTATTTGTTACTAAGCGACAGACGTCTACGGTGTATCAAAGCATATTAGATTCTTATGAAATGTATATTCGATTCTCATCAAATGAATACAATGGTAAACATTATACGCTTCCATCCCCATGGCAATCAGACATGATATTCAATATTGCCTCCCGAATTCCCACTCCCACGGTTGGCGAGTGCTGAATGTACCACGGTCGGCAAGAAGTCACGTTTTATTATTAAATCTTCCTAAAAAAGAGATTAGAACAGCCACGGGCAGGTGTCGTGTGAGAAATTGTCCTGCAGCACATACCGCTGATGTGGGCCTGTACAGTGCAAAAACTGTGTTTAGCAATTAAACACTTTTCTAAACACTTTCTTGCTATCAGTTTGTAAACATGTTTACATACTAAACATGTTTAGAGTATTGACGGATAGTGTTTAGCCATTGAACATTAATTTGATGTTTGGACATATAATGTTTAGCTTCTGAACATGATAGCAAGATTGTGTTTAATTGCTAAACACAGTTATATATAATTCCCCTGAAGAAGGTGCATTGCACCGAAAGCTCGGGTAAAACTATCCGGTGAGCACTGTTTCACCTTTACCATATATATTTTCTATGTTCTACAGTGCTACGCAGCATCCCCACATTTGTTATATATATATATATATATATATACATTTTGTATTTTAGTATTATGTAATGTATGGTACTTAAACTTCAGGCTAGTCCTTTATAGCGAAAGGCTTTGAGTACCATACTGTATAGATTGTTTGCAACGAATCGTGCATAAATACAACATATGCACGACGTCCGTACGAACCTTGATTGGTTCCCGAATTCGAGAATGCAAGAGTATGGGAGACGGTATATAGCTGACTACCAGTGATTTGATCCGGACTGCAGACATTACCTCAATATTGCAACCACTTTTTATGTTTTTCCAAATAGCCACTGAAGGATAGTAGGTAGACAACAATCTTATTTTTGCCGCCTTTTTAGGTTTCCTTGTGGAACTTCTGGTCACCAACGAAATACCCAGTAATAGGCATACCGAGTACCAAGTAACAATATTAAATAGGTTAAGATTTTGTAACCCATAGACTACAGTCGTGTGTACGTGTACACGATTGTTCATGACGTAGCTAATTTCTGTGCTGCACGTAATGCCCTTTTCATGCAAATTCAATTCGTAAAGAAGGTATTGCCGCTTGTACGCTATTAGCAACTATGCTGACTTGAACGAAATAGCCAATCAGTGGTCTAATTTAATTCATCAAAGATGGCCGCGCGGTCCACACTGCAATTTATAGAAACATGGAATTGAAAGTGAAATTATGATTGCACCAACAATAAAACGCCTTCATTTTTATAACTGAACTTTGATATTCTTTGACCGACTCGGCAGTTGCAGCAAACAATTAACAAACAGCTGCAACCACCAAAGTCTTGCAAACAAATTCAAATTCATCCCATAGATATGAACCAAATCAAAACGATTATACATGAACGAGGAAGCCTTGCAAGAAACAGAACATCTCCACGAACAGTGGGTGCATGGAACAATTTTCAGGTTTATGCTTATTTTCGACTTCAGCTGTGTTTCGTTGCTGAGAGTATAGTCATCCGCGTGACGATGCATGGCAGTGAGTATATGGCATATCAGATAGTATGCCCATGTGAGGAAAATCTTGCAGTTGTTGACTTTTTGGTCCAATCACGACTTGAATCAAGTCTACAGGTATAACGTAAGAACTTGAAAGGCAGCAGTTGCTTTCAAAAGACAGGAAGTTCTCTCGCCATCCAGACTCTATTTATAGACTTCTAATGGACCTATAGTCAGTCCCTCGCGCTTGCCAATCCCTCGGCCCCACTAGTACTATGCAAGTACATTACCGGTATATAGCAGGATTATGATCGATCAAGTTATAACATGGTCTACCAACGTCACTAATTTAAACCTTTATGCGGGTTTTTGATATTTTAGTGAAGTTTCCGAACTTACAAAAAGAGCTTGCAGTTATGCATGTAATTTTATTATCCCGATTTTTAAAATTCCTATGAAAGAATTAGATCTCAAGAACATGTGGAAGCTCAGCAATATGGTGAATAGGTTTGCCAAAAGGGTAATCATACAGTATTTTAACTTTCTTTTTTGTAAGACATGTGCGTGCTTTTTTCGAGTTGCGCCCGAAAATGTTTTTAATGCTATTGTTCTAGCAATAATGTAACAAATTCACTTTTGAATGAGACATTAAATGAAATAAAAACTACCCACCTTCAGTTATCAAATAATTACTTTACAAAGCTCGAATTATTTGCGACCCGACATTAATTCGGCGTGTCTTCGTGTGTATAGATGCGCGAAAGCAACCAAGAATGAAAGCCTTTTGGGAGGATTGTAGACACCCCACATGGAAAAGGTGGCTTCGTTAACATGGAATATGTTTAAAGAAAACAAAATAATAAAAGAAAAATCTATTTTCTTTTTAAGCGCGAACAGTATAGCTTTAAAGTTCCTCATTTCGAACATCTACCGGTATCAGTGCATAATGTGTCACACAAACTATCGAGTATAACAGAATGGCGCTCGTGTAAGGTAACGAAGCTCGGGTACTTGGGGTGCATAAAATGAAAACAATTATACAATTTACTCATTTTAATCTGAGGAGGTTTAAGAACCAACGTTCGGTAATCGTTCACGCTTCTTGAATTCTGGCTAAAGCTGGTAATGGAGGTGATGAACAAACTCATCTGAATAAGACTTGATGATATGCATTGTGATGAACATCACGGCGATCCATAGTTTTTCTGCGTGGTGTAGTTCGGAGAACAGCCGTTAGTTTCACTCAACGTTTCGACCAGTGTACTCTAGTCGTCTCATGCAGCTGAGTGATGCCATAAGCCAAACAGTGAGCACAACTCTAGCCAACTACTAGCTAGCAAATATCAAGTCTAGTATCCAGGTTTAAGCATGCCTCGTCCGCACTTCAATCCACTCCATGCAGCGGTGTGGCATTTTTCTTTTAAAAAAACGCCATTACGCCATTTTATTTGCAGGATAATCGATGAAACAATAATGCATTTTTAAAGTATCGTGCATCATAATACCAATGTAGCTTGTTAGATGTGGTGTGCATTTACCTCGAACATTTAAACAGTTCTTGAATATACATGTATATTAATCAAGTGGTAATTGAAATTAACGGGGAAAAACTTTATCGAGGTCAAAGTACATAATTATGAAGCGGTGGTGCTTCCACTTTCTTTTAAAAAAAAAGCCAAAACGCCGGGGGGGGGGGGGGGGGGGGCGGCACTGATCCCACAATAATGCCTACAAGACACCAATCGTATTAAACGAATCCACTTGTAGGTCTAGAAGGCGAATGCACAGGCTGGTAATAATTGCAACGCTGAACAAATCAGGGCTATGCTCGTAGGGCACTAGACAAAATGGCTTGCAAAATGTAAGCAATGGTCATTAACTTGAACGCAGCCGACCTTTAAAGTCACTGCCTTTTCCCTGTTGGGTCATATTCCTACATTCTATCATCATTCACGAAGACTGCTATCGAATATTCATTACATTATAATTGATTTATAATGAAGACCGCTGGTGAAAATGCAGCGTGGAGTATCTGCCTGCTTGGCGCCAAGGTTTGTGCAGGAATAATCGCCCAAATTCTTCAATTATTCAGCGCCCAATAGATAGGCCGAACCCAAACGGAATTTAAGTCAATGGAATCTACATCACGCCACAGAAGAAAAAAATGATTTACGAATGTAATTTTGATGAGGGATGTCCTGCATATGTTTAGAGGTGCGAACGGCATTCCCAGATGAGAAAATACCATATTAGCATGGTGATGGGGGTTAATGTATTTTGCTAGAGATGATTTGTGGGCTACTAATGTGAGGCTTTTTGCTTTTGCTTTTCAAATTCCAAAAAAATAAAGTCGTTTGTTTTTAATTTTAGTTTTTAGCACTATAATTATATATATTTTTCAAGTATTCCTTGTATACCTTTTAGCGCATCCTTATTTTAACAAGGACAAAGTAACTAAGCCAACGATTGTTACCAAACACGGCATCGAGACATTAGATTTCCCCTCAATTTATGCTAAACCTTTTCACTTCCAGTTTACATGCTCAAACTTTCACTGTTCGTCGTCGGGAGCTTGAGACGTCTCCTGATGACGAACAGAGCAGACTGTTCGAAACGTCGAGTTAAAACAACCCGTTCTTCCCAGAACCACACAACTCAAAAGAGACCAATTTCACATGGTGTTACCGAAACATTGTTTAAGTTAAATTTGAATTAAAAATCAAAATACAATAAATGCCGTTAAAATTGTTGGCACAAAACAGGTTGTTTTCATAAAAAGCTCGGCTGCACTTCAATTTCCACCTTGATATGAGTTTTGTACCTATCCCTTGAATGAGGCGAAAATTGTTGACAAACCTTACAAACAGATGCAGGAGTGCCAGATGTTATTATCTACCCTGAATGCCCGTCTGTTTTGTTTAGCGGAGTCTTCTATTCTCAACTTCGTGCAGCGCGAAAATAGGTCAATCTTCACACGCAGGACTTTACATTCATCACGTAGCGGGGATGTTACAGCCACTGCGACCGGCATACATGAGAAAACAAAGCGAAGTATCGCTTGAAATTCTAAACCCTGTATAGCGGTTAATCTGTCTCTGCGCCACGATCCGCCGTGTTGCTTCGGGAAAAGCATCAGTGAAAAGCCGCTCGACTTTTGTACTTACAGGTTATAATGGGGATACTTTGTCATGTCGATAGGGTCAAGGAAGGGGATTAAACTACATGAGAAGTGCGTAAAGAAGTCAGATATGATTGGTCAAAACCCTCCTAGCTGGTGACACTTTCCGAAACTGCAAGCGACTAATTTGAGATGACGTACAGAGTACACGTAACGAACACAACACAACATACGATTTACCATCGCAACCAACCTTTACGCTGTGGCCGTGTGTGTACATGGGGTATAAAGTTCAGGCTGTTGTTGCCATGAATTGACCAATCAGGATCGAGGAAATAATACTTTTAATCTCCTATTTATCTAGAATAGAATAGAATACCATTTAGACCAATTTAGTCAACCAAATCTGAAATTTGATTTGTCTTTTAGGCCCTATATTTTGAATAACCCACGAAGATTCTCAAACACGTGTACGTTGCATCCCAGTGGCGTATCCGGGATTTGTCGGGAGAAGAGGACACATTTTCGGTTTAAACATCACAGTTATCATTTTTAGAAGGCCAGCCGGAGGAGGGGTATGACATTCTCAAGCATGAATGGAAGCACCGTTAATTAAAGGGACGGAGAGAATCTTGCAGTCAACCAGAAATACACTATACTCTCTCACAATAATAATCTCACGGGTTGACGTGCACATGAATCAGAACATGATCTTATGAGTATAGTACTTCCATACCCCTTGTGTGTTGATCTGTCAATGCCACATCGGAAAACGATGTGGTATGCCATCCTATCCAAGTACTGCCCAAAGTCAACACTAGTTAGGCCTATAGCTTACACAACGAGTATCGATCGTGGCTGTAAATTAATCAGGATGGATTTTGTTCGGTTGGGGTTGAGGACAAATATCATGTAAATTTGTAATTTTCGATGTTGGACCAGCGTGATAATTTGAAGAACGATTCTTTCTTTCCCTTTTCTCAAATAGCACAAATTTCTTTACACAACCTACTTGACCCGCTATAGCTTGATTACACTATCTGACCTACTAGTACAGTTTCCGGTTCGTAACAATAGGAGCGGGGTTGAAAAGCAATTTTAATAAATGGATGGTCGATACCGGAATACAGATCCTCTTCCTTTATAGCTTTCAGCAAAGCAGAGTAATTGTGATTTTCGAATATCTTATTTCACTGAAGCAAAAGGCGGCAATCGCTCCTTGTTGTTACACCCTCAGTCGTAGGCCTTTCATTCGGCAAAGCCCTTTTCCAATTCGACGCCAGCCGCGTGAATCTTTCCTTGCATAATGCGAGCAAAAAGAACAAGTTGACACGAGTGTAGGTTCGCTCTTTTGTCAGTCTTGGGCGGCATGGAGCCGGTAAATACCCTGTAGCAAAACCATCCTAATGACAGCCTCTTGATTGAAACGTCGATGCGAACAGCCAAAAGAGAGAGAAGCATCCGCAATTATTAAGAAGCTGCCATGCCTTATCCTAGACCCGTCTGAAATTTCCGTCTTGAATTGAAAAGCTCAGTGTGGATCCCGACGACTTTTTCATCACATAAATAATTTTCAGGCCTATATGAATGGATAATGTACGATTTCTCAAACCGACTGAATATTTTATTCGCGAATGACTGCGAGTTACGATCACAGATTGGTGGGGTAATTCTTACATTCACCTACTGTTGATTGAGTGTGATCGATCAAAAAAATTAAAGAAAGTCCTGAATTCTAATGATCTGCATGTGCAGTCCGTCGACAGTTCCGAACGGGAACAAAACACCCCCTGGTCTTGACCGGGATTTTGCAGTGGGGTGGGGGGGGGGGGGGGGGGGGGGGGGTTAGATGAGGTCGAATCGCAGGGTTAGACGAAACCTTTCAATAAGCATAAAACAGCCGAACGATGCGGGAAAAAAAAGGTCATGCGTGTTGTATGGCGAGCCAATGGCGTCAAAACAGTCGAAACTCATTGGTGCCGGTACAAATGACTGTCCAATTGAGCCATGCACAGCGGACCCCCGGCAATCTTCCGCATTCACAGCTTCGCATTCATCAAATGCCAACTTCATTTAGAAAGACCTATATAGGAGGTTTGCGTGGTCAGGCTGCTCATACAAAGGATATGAACAGTGCCGAACTTAAGGCTGGTATTGGAAAGACATGTCTGTAATAGCCCCCGACAATTTGATGAGAATGGTCGATATCCACGATCCAACATCACACTTGGAGTTGTTTATCAACTTCTTTTTTAAGCATCTATGCAAGGTTTTGTAAAATGTTCCACCGGGCTGTCCAACCATGGAGGTAGTAAACATGGAGTTAGCTCGAGCTAGATATCAAACGGACAGTTTACTACCTCCATGGTCCAACTGACGTACTCCTATTAGGTTTTCACAGCGTAAAACTCGGCTTTCCGCTTACCTCATCAAACACTAGTATGCTCTTGGTGTACGAAGATGTAGAACAAATACTTGATACATTTTTCCCCTCGTTCTGTATCTCCATGGAATTCTTTGCCAGGTGCATTTTCCCCATTGAGTCCTTCAATCAATTCTCCTTCAAGAGGAATCGCAATTCCTTATTTCATTTGTTTTAGTCTTTACTTATAGCCCATACCTTGAGTGACTCTCGTCTGGGGCAAATTTACATCTAAAAAATTAAAATCTAAAAAAGAAATTCTAAATAAAAGAAAATAGAAACCTAACGCATGATCCCAACATCACTACCGTCTGATAAAAGAAATTTATCAAAAATATCACTTGTTTCGAAATCTTGAAGATGACATTTCAAAACTCTCTTTTTTTCAGAAAAGGTTTACTTTGATGCTAATAAGTGAAGCAGAATGTATTAGGCTTAATGTTGTATACTTTACGTTTAATTTTCGTGAAAATTGAAAGGGTCGTGAATGATGGAGCAATTTAATTTTACGTCAGTAAATTCTTGAAAGCAACCGCAAGGAAGTAAATCGACTGTTCCATCTGTGGCAATCTAACAGCCAAACTGTTTGCCTTGTGAGCGCTTCTTTATGCTTCAATGGTTTCGGTTTAATTCCCTGATAGATCAAAGGTTTCTTCGCCAGCTTTAGCGGCATAAGCTCCAATTTGTCAAAGTTTACCGGCGCCAATCTTTATTGTTAAGTGGTAGGCCTATGGACTGCATGTTTGAAGTCGGTATTGCCGATCAAGTTATCGAGCATTGAAGGTTGATAGAACTAGGAGGACGAAGACAGCCAGTATTTGCCCCTCCCCAGTTTAAATCAACCGTCGACACATATGTATGTTTAACCTATACTCTTGATTTTCATTGGTGCCTTGATGAGACAAAGAGACCACAATGTGGCCCCCGACTTGGCCAGAAATAAGACATACATGTGAAACCAAGAGTAACTTTCAATCGCAATATAAAAACAGACAGATTAAACATTAATGAACGTAATTACGGCAAAACAAATCCTGAATTGTCTGTTCTTTTTCCCGATGCGACTTCTCGGTGAACCTAGCTCGCTCATCGTCTGAACTCAGCCAATTTTGTCTGGTATGCATGCCCACTATCACTCGTTCCCCAGTGCGATTCTCATCCACGAGAAATATTTGTTTTCGATTAAATGATACAATACTGCACTATTCACAATCTCTATCTCATTGCTAGCTTTAGGCTTTCAGTTCTCATCTTTTTTAATGCAACCTACAGCCATTTGGTGCGGGGAGAAACGAAACAGCGTGTCAGACGAGGCTTATACCGCCAGCTATACGGCCAGGTTAATCTCCGCTCATTATTTCAGTTCGGGACGGCCGACGGCTTCGCCACTTCTTGCCCGCTCGCAAATCGGAGATCCACGAGATGTTACCAGAGAGTTACAGATTAGCCGGGGGAGAGGGAAATGACATACAGTTGAGATTATTGGAAGTACTCCGAAAGAGGTCGTTGAGTGTGATGAGTTTGTTTCGTGTACGTCCTACGCATCCGTTCGCATACATTGGCATTTCTGGTTGTCTGGGAGATTTGATGCATCTCCACCAAAATCCGGAATTTAGCATGTCTTCGTCCATATGGTGCTTAAAGATGATGCTGACAGAATGGAGAAAGGTTTGCTTGCAATCGATGTCATCAGATTAAAAAACAAGCCAACCATTTATCTCGGACCAAACATTTATAGGTTGAGTAGGCCTATATATAGTCCAACAATCAACAAACAATCACTCATGGGAAACGTCATGACCATTCAAGCGATCCAACCAAGATGACTTTATTCTTTTCAACATTTTTACGCAAGTGCACACGGCATAAATGTTAAACTTTGATAGAGAAAGAAAAAGTAAAAAAATGCTTTACAATGGCCTTGCAAGGGTTTTAATGTCCGACCAAAATCCCGGTAAAAACAATTGCCCAATTCCAAGCACAAGGAATAACTACAATCTGGCAATTTAAGCATTTGAGAAGACTCAAATAAGAAACTCAAATCGTCTAATTCTCCATCTCCATCAGTGTCTCAAATAGATTTAATTTCATTTCGCGCCTGGAATCAAGAAAAATACAAGAGAGTGTAGCTTCATCAAGGTTCAAAATTCAAGCCACTTTTAGATAGAATTTCTCAAATCCCCCAATACACCGGAAATATAAAGATCACTAAAAGAATCTTTTCACGTGGAAGCGAAAGATTTTGCATATGAAAGAGAAATTCTGTCGAAGCTGCTGTCACCGACAGCAGACAATTTAAGTTCAAAATTCGACGCCCGGTGGTCTATTTGCCATACAGCGGTGATTTGCATTATTTCTCCCTCCGAGTAAATTGCTCTGCCTTGGGCGGATCTAATTTTGAGCAGCCTGAGAAGTGCTACGAGTATCAAATAATCGTAATGCACTCTAAGGAATTACAGCTTCACGTGACCTTTGATCGTGCATGACCAAACAATGCAGCCATCTTGTTATTGCCGTGTAAACTTTCATCGATTTTCATCCGGAGAACGCGGAAAATTTTCGCTTTCGCACCCCACCCCAAAATGTGCGTTTGACCACCTCGGCCGGTACCCCTGATAAATGAATCGGACAACGTCCGTGTCGTGACTTCGTGCGTGGGTGATGGGTCGAAGTTGCAGGTTCAATTTCACCGCAGGTGGGAAAGCAATGAAATGTACATAAGGAGCACGGGCTTGCTTCGATAAAATAAACACCGCCAAGACGGCTGGGAAAGTGCACAGAAAATATATCAGGTCCATGGCTTATGTTTGCGCATGACGAATTCAGCCACCTGTCTGCCGGTATGCAGTGAAATATAGGCAGCACCCTCACGCGTGGAACTGATTTTGGCGGGAAAAAATTACACCATGTAATATTGCACACCAGGGCCCCTTCACATAAAGAGGTTGGGATCGCCATGCCAACGACACATTTCCAAGGCGATAGCAAGGCGTTTTGGTGTACGGACATCGGTAAATGGACGTGCATTTTTCTTCGCAGTGAACGTTGAAAATGAGTGCTTCGTTTTATCCTGTATGCTGAGCTGTGCAAATATGGCTTTGGACGGCATTAGGGAGCGGTGTACGTCGTGTCCGCTTTACAGATGGTGGGAAGCTAGGGGAATATGGTCAACAAGTTAAAGAACGACATCCGGTTTGACATTTAGGCGAGGCCGTGCTGGCACCTGTCCTGCCTCTAACGATAACTTGTTTTGGGCTCAGTTGGTAGAGCGCCGTTACGGTAACCCGGAGGTCGCTGGTTCGAATCCCACTCCTGCCAGTTTCTTTGTTCACTTTGAAATTGTTTCTTTAAAAATAGAAATAAAAAGTTCTTTTTGTTATTTTATGTCATTTTTCACTCATATTTTTTCTACTGCCGCTCTAGAGAGTACCCATAGTTCTGTATTATTATTATTGACGTACTGGTGAGGGCAAAAAGAGGGTATAACAAAGGGAACAATACTGTCCTCATGTTTTTTCTTTTGTCTGGAAGGTGTCCTCACGAGTAAACGTGTGCTTAGTCTATGTTCCTTGCTCTATGGTCTATATGGGGATGGGTTAGTGTGTAGGAACAATAGAAAGTCCTGACCAGGATGGCGGGGGGAGTACTACTGTATGCATACGGTATTTGGGGCTAGAGTGAGAGCTATATTGAGGGTAATCGATTTTCTGCCACTGCAGAGTTTAATGTTCTGATTGAAAAGTAGGCTATGGTGCTCTTATCTTCAATCAAAAAGTGCAAACATGAAAATTCACTGAGTTTAAAACGAACGTAATAAACGTGATCAACGATTTTCCTATACCAAAGAAGTAGGCCTATCTCATACCTTTGTGCATTTTTCATCATAGCTTATTTGTTTCTTAAACTTAACAAAACTGTAATGTTCACATGTCTAAGTGTGACAAAGCTACACAAAACTTATATTCCGGCTAATGAGCTTTTGTTGTCTACTCGACATTCTACTTAACTTCACCCAAAATGATCGCCACGCAACCAAGCTGGTAAAATTGTCAATTAATGCGATGTCCCTGTCATGTCAATTTGTGCCTCTCCAACACCGCGTTTACACTGTATCCGGTAAGGGGGATTGAAGGCATTGCACTTTATCTGGATTCGTCCTCGTTCGGGTTCGCTGAGGGCTGATATTGTGTGCTGTCACCAGCTCGTCTTTTAGCAGCACGGTGAATATCTTGATTTTTCCCCCGTTTTCTTGTTTTTTTGTCAGCAATTTTGTTTTATTTCCGGTAAATTTTCGATGGCATTTTCAACGTCTATCGCTACAGCCACACACAAAATCCAGTTGTAGCGTGACTTTTTCGTCAAACATCGCGTCTGCCGGCGTAGCCAATTTGCCGATCATTATTATGGTCAGATTTAAAAAAAATGAAACTTTTGTGGAAATCTAAGTGGAACAATGGGAGGTCCGCGATTGCCGGTGTTTACACACTTGTGTGCGTGTGTCCGTGGCTGTCATGACGTCGTATTCTATGGTCTACATTATCTCTAAGTGATTAATGGTGGATAACGAGTAGCCTACATTCACGTCCAACTTATAATAAATGTTCGGAGTTTTTCAGAGCCTGGACATGAGGTGTCATAGATGGTTCCCGCAGAAGCTTTGAATCAAGACTCTATCATATTGACTTCTTATATTTGGCGGGGCTTGATCTCCTTGCAAGATCAAATGCCGTTTGGTGATGGGACATGCCACATAATAGTTTTTACACCTAAGAGGTTTGCGACACCTGCGTCTTCGTGTAGGAGTGGGAGCTGTGTATAGGTGAAATACTTGTTCTACTTTACAGGAGTCGACAACTGCATTGGTCTTAAAAGTAAGTAATCTATACTGGATTCAACTTGATATGCCCGTCCCTCTATATTTTTGGACTATCTCGATTGTATAAAATAGAGGGCATCACTACAGTAATTATCAATAGTACATGACAACAAGCCAATCATAATAGGAGTTGTTTGCAATAAGTCTTGTATCATCCCATCGTACTAACCTGGGCCGTCTTCAGTAAAAGAGGATTTTCCGACTTAGTGATTTGTCGAGAGACACTTTTTGTACCCGTTATAATATTGCAACTCCTACCTCCTCAGAAATGATAAAGCGGGCATCAGGTTGAATCTAAGATAACTAAAGTAGCCTGTTATTATGGCCATCTTTCTTTGTCTTATTGCAATTCACATACACCGTGGTCACAATCAATGAGATCACCATTCGACTTCTGGACGTCGTCCAGACTATAACCCAGCGTGTATCTCCATCAAGCAGCACAGGTTCACATTATATCCAAATCTGAACAATCGTCGATGTTGATAAAAGGCCAATGGCTTTCGGATATTCATACTCCGGAAATACTACTTTTGAAGGAAAATCTGCGGAAAGAAAGAATCTTAAGAATGACCCATGCTTTGTGGGTGAATTTATGCTCCACGAAATAGGTTTACTTTGTAGCAATTGGTTTACTTTTGAAGCAGCGAACCAATTAATTATTTATAAATGGGCGAATTAATTCGGGACGTCAACAAATCTGTGTGTGTGGCCGGTACGGTAGTTCAATGTAGGGGGCCTATACTATAAAGCGATGCCTGTAGCTATACATTGGAAACTGTGGAACAATCGCACTACAATAAAAATAAATTGTAAAACTATCGAAAATAAAATAATAAACACGTATTCTTTAGAATAAATAGGAACTTTTATCTTTTCCAGGAGAACAAAATCAAAGGTGCATATTGGGGCGATCTATAGTCAGTCTGTATAGACTGGTCACCATCAGACGAGTATAGCGAAGCTGTAAATGTCTGTCCGTTATTATTAAGTATTTAAATAGAAATGTCTCGGCTTGATTTCCATATACAAGTATCTTTAAATCTATCTTGCCACAAGAAAGGTTGTAGGCCTTCAGCTTTAAGAAGCTGAAGAAATTCTACTTCCCACGGAGCCCCGAAAACATTCACAGAAGCCTATAGTTTTCCGGGTTTTGATATTCGTTAGCCTCTTTCGGGTGAGCACGTGTAACCAAATTTACTGGTGATGTGCGAGCTGGTTATGTATGTTATGCAGTTTTATGCAACACAGAAGAAGTCCTATAATAATAAAAGTACCCTTAAGGAGACACTTGATCGTCATTTTTGTATACACCTTAGGGAGACAAGTGGAATTAGGGAGACGTTTCAAGGTAGGGGTGTGCATTTATACGGGAAGTAAAAGAACCGGTACCCGATTGAAAAAAAATACGGGTATACCCGGGTACCCGTTAAAGAAACCCAACCCAAAACTTCCAATCCCGGAAGATGTAATAATATCTTTCTCTGAGATTCAAAAGTCTGACTTCAGACACAATTCTGAAAATCTACAGTCATGCCTGTCCGATAAACATGGTCACTTCTCCACATTTGTGTGTGCCGGCACGCGCATGCACCGGCATCATCACAAAAGACTTGTCCGAAAGCTTTATACAGTTGTATTGATTGTGGATTGAGGCATGCTATTATGTCTCGTCGAGGCTCTTACATACCCAGACTGCAAAAACCACGACCAGTAAATTTTCTTTATTGTCAACTTTCGTAAGCGTCATAAACATAAAATCTGTGCTGTTTTCCCACATAATCCGGTTTTACTTTTGAAAATTTCCGACAAATACCATTAAAAACCTTTATTTTGTCATTGTCTGGGAAGTAACTATGCGATAATGTAAAGTTGTACGGGTACTCGATTCCATAATCTGGAACCGGTTTCTGACATGAACGGTCGGGTATCGGGTACCGGTTCCGATGCACACCCCTATTCCAATGTCTCCCTAATGTCACATCTCCTATTTAGAGGCAACATTTTACAAGTAGGTTATGTCGATAGATATTGGTCCAAAACATAAATATACAAAAATTCGTGGGGGTAGGATAAGGGAAAGTGGGGTTAGGCTTCATGAAAGTGGAAACAATTTTGTGCACGCGTCTATGGCAATGTTTCCCAAATGACCCATCGTCGGTAATTATTATACCTTTTTAAAAATAATTTACATGTATTTTGCTATCAAGTATCCAATGATTTAATGTCCGCTCCACGCCGATGTGATGAGCTTCTAACGGCAAAGACTGACTCAATTAACACCCGCACCAGAAGACAGAACGTACTGGTAGGCTAATCCAGATTTTTTTTATATACCATATACCTGCCGTACAAATTTGATTAACAAAGATGGAGTGTATAAGGCTCTCATGCATATATGCGAATAAAACCCGCAGTTGAGGCTTGATTCATGCAGAAACACGCGTACCGAAATTTGATGGCACTTAAGAGAGAGAGAGCATCTGCAGATATCTGGGTCGGCGTTCCTTCGCGATGCTGGCGTCACTTCTACCTGCTGTCTAATAGGCATACCCAATGGAAACAAATCTAAGTGTTTATTTTTACATGTATGTGTTTATATCGTGAGTATTCATTCTGTTGTGACATCATCAACTAGATTGGCTGCGTACATGGGCGGCGATCCCGGGGGGACGGGGTTATGCCCCCCCCCCAATATTTTTTGGGGAAGGATGGCTATGGCAGTGCCCCCCCCCCCCCCAATAATTTTCCCATGGTCATATAAATTTTTATGGGTCATTGGCTTTTACATGCACCAGAATGCACCAGATTACACAAAGATCAGCACATCAGGTTTTCAAAAATTTGCCAGTATACACAAGAGACACCGAGTACAAAATGATTAACCATTACTGTTGGTTCTGCGCTTTTTCCCCCCCGCCCCCCCCCCCCCCCCCCCCCGCCCCCAACCTTGACAAGAAATCGCCGCCGCTGGCTGCGTACTTTGCCTATAGTATTTTCTATGGAAGTCGCCCAACACAAGGCTAAAAGCCACTCCAGGTAATGACTACAACAGGGGTGGTATAGAGTTGGCCACATTTTAGGTTACCAGTCCTACCGCCCTTACAGTTTTCCTGTATACCCAGCACGATATGGGGCAGAGGGGTACCCCCCTTTTTGTCCCTATACCCTAGACACTCTCCAGACTATTGTTACCTAACACATCCCCCCCCCCCCCCCCTAGACTTCTGAAAAGAATTCCTGAGATTCCGGGAACACAATGACCAACACAAAAGAGGGGGGGGGGGGGGGGGGGGGGGGGGTTCGCTCTGCCCCATATCGTGCGTCATATGTTTTCCTGGGTTCAGATCTAAATAGAGGATAAAAATGGTGTACACGTCACTTTACAGCTTCCAGGTGACGTAAGCGCAGATATGTTGGATTAGGCATAGACATGTATATACCAGACTAAGTCCAAGCATCCATTTGGCCTAGTATTTCAAACTCAACCAGGCTAACCCTTCCTGTCTACAACAAGCCATCTTTCGCCTGGAAAGTGCGTATTTGTTTAGCTAGATTAATGCACTCGGTTGATAATTAGGCATAATTTCATGCCGGCTGCCTAACAAATACAATAAAAAACATTCGAGGAATTTCTGTGGCGTTTAACTTATCCGAGGTATATTCAAAATTCGGCATTCTCGTTGTGTCTCGTAAATCAACGCGAGATTTGTCTCTTCCTAACGTTTCAAGATGCTTCGATTGAATGGCTAAACTAAAGCTTTGTTCGTCAGTGAATCCAATACATCTTCAAAAGATGGACATCCATAAACATTTCAAATATTTGTAATTGCCACTTACTATATCGATGAAATCCTTGAAAAAATACTCCAACTCGGTGCCCTCGATATAGCCATTTCCTGCAAAAGTAAAAAATAATACTACTATAATAATAACTGCATGAAACGTTGACTCAAGCGCGTGTGTATCTAATCTATATTTTCAAACTCTGCGTATTTTATAATGGCTGAGTTTTTCCTTTCACGATTACAAGGTATTTGGCATTGGGCGAAATTATTTTAAGGAAATATTCGGCTGTTCAGATATACCCACCAACAACGTCATTCCTTAACACTATTATTTGCTGATTTGTTCATTTACACATTTTTATGATGAAGTGGTCAATATAATTCGAATACTTTTAATACTTTTAAAACTATTAAAGCGACTATGTCCGTGCTTGGACGGGGAGGTTATCACCCGGGAAAAAAATGAAATTAAACTGAACATTTGTTAGGATTTGTTAAGTTACGACCTTTCCAGTGAAACATTCCATAAAAAAATCGACTGACGATAAGTAACAGGTTAAATAAGTTTCCAATTTTGAATTAGGTGCTCGACGCTTCTAATTCCTACACTTACTGATGTATATAAATATACGCGCTTAGCACGTAATAAAACGATATATTTAAGGAAGAAATATGTGAGTTTGTATATGCCGGCAATCGTGGACCTAGGACAAAAGAATTCGGGCGTAGACAAAGGGGTCCACGTTTGACCGAACGTCCACGATTGAAAATCGTGTACAAAACCAATCGGAAGTCTTCCGAAAAAGTTAGAGTATAAACAAAAGAGGAACAATGGGAGGTCCACGATTGCACCCATTTACACGACTGTGTGTGTGTGGTTTTTTTCAGTCAGAGCACTGACAAAGCAGTTTTACTATAACAGACTTTAAAAAACAAAATTGAAAATATTTGTTGCCCGCTTCCCGCTTAATGAAGAGCTAACCGAGCTCGAGCTACAGACACGCCAGAGCAACTAAAAAGGCAAGGAAATGCCGCGCTGATTAGCCATCGGCATTCCTCCACACCTGTTAATGACAGCTGCTGAAGCATGCCGGCCCATACCCGGGAAATAACGCGCGCCACGACCGATGCAACACTCACCATCCTTGTCGTACTTGTGCCATTTCTCGGCAAACTCATCAGCCGTCAAGTTCTCGAACTTCACCCGGAACTTGGCCAAGCAAGCGTCTTTTTCTCCGCTCTCAGCCATATTTTTCTCTCTCTTTTCCTTCTGGTTTCAGTAAGAGGCAAAATATTCTCAGTGACGCGCTCTTTGCTCGGTCTTTCTGCTTCCAGATACGATGCGATCGCAAAGATGCTAAATTATCTCCCGGTGGCTGCGGTGTATTCAACTAGTAAACAAGGTGGTTTGTTTCAAGAAGGACCCAGCGGTGGAGCATACCCTGCTATATGAAATTACTGTTCGTCGTACGTTGACTAGCTGATTGCACTTGATGTAGAAATGTAATGCACACGATATACACGACCCGAGGAATCGCCAACGACGAACCTGTCCGTTGCGTAGGACACCCAAGCGCGCATGCGCCGCCAGCGGCACGGGGCACTCCCATATTTCTGTTCGTTTTGTTATTATTCGCACCGTGTTGATTACTTAGACAATATTATACTAAAGCAGGAGTGTGTGAATTTTAAAAAGGAAGTTATGGTTAACAATGACGGTGACAAGGTTAGGTATGAGAACAAACACGACAGCCACCTTCTATATTAAAATTAACATCAATCGAGAAGCAAGTGTGAATGACTGTTGAAAAAGTAGACAGTTTTAGTATATATTTCCCTCATTCAAAGTTCATCTTGGGAACATATCACTAATATCTGTAGGCCTGGCATTGGAGTATTTTAACATTTCTAAACAACATCGATTCTACCTTTAACACAGCCAAACTGAAATAACATAATGTAGGCCTACATAATTATGCCATCATTCTATAAAAACGGGCTTCGCTGAATTGGACTCTATACAATATACCCGATTGCACGTGTGAGAAGTCTTGTCAGACCACGTGCCATAGACGCGCGGGGCATAATTGCTCACAATCAAACGTCTCTGTGTACCACATACATGTAATGGTCAACGCATAATCAGAATTTGCAATGCATGTAAAATTTGGCATTATGGAGCTGTCGTTAAAGATCTAGAGGCTCCTTCGTTGAGGAATAGGATAAGCCTAGGCCTATATTGTTCGGGGTTGGCCTTTGTAAGTTTGTGTAGACATCTATATGCTTACTATAAGAATCAAATGGACCAATGAAAATGAATAACACGAAAACATTAGGTCATCTCCGTGACGTCACGACTCTAGAAACTCCGGTTCGTAGATTCAAATTTGAAATCCGTGTATTTTTAACTGAAGACGCATAGAAAAACAGATATACTCAATAGCCTTTCTTACATTAATAAATCAGTTCAGAATATAAATCAACACAAATTAAACAAAGAAAAACTCAAATGCTATTCCTAAATCCCCTATTCGGCTTTCTTAGCCCAACTCTCCTTTAGTTCTTCCTTTTGTTTTTCTCTCATTCATTTAAATATTATTTTTTTCATTTTTTTTCGGGAGCTTTTCTGCAGTGTCTAGCAATTTTTCTTTCGTAAAATCTCAGTACATCAATAAACATCATGTTTCGAACGTCCCTCCTCATGCATGTGTGATCATTTAGATTAGGTTCACAGTTGTGGGTTGAATTGGGAATTAGTTTGCAAGACTGAGAAATATTCGTTTAAGATGAAAACGTCAGGGAATCCTAACTGTCAATTAAAAAAAACAAAAAACGTTTGAATAGATTTACAACAAAACTCGATCTGCAAATGACGACATAGTATAGCAGAAATGTACTCCGTTTCAATATTGACTATGTTCAAATTATTCTTGAATAAATCGTTGGCAGGATTGAAGGAAGAATTGTTTTCTTCTGCAAAACATAGACATAGGCCTACACATTAAACTTTAATTAAGCAGGTACTGTTAACGAACGGTGGATCTACAGGTTGTTGACGTATGTTGGATGTTTCTATGAGGCTTCGCTTTATTAGTCTGTATATATTATTGCGCATAGGTCAATGACATGTGCGTAGCTTGTTGCTGAATAACATTACCGTGTAGGCTGAACATGAATAGGGCAAAAGAGACCACGGTAAAAAATTCTTCAAACAACCTCGGAATCTTTCATCTGTTATTTCTCTTTTATGATGGTTTGTCTTAACGCACACGTTTGTATCATGTTCCTACCTCCAAGTGTATAGGTTTGAAATATCCTCTGTCGATATTTGTATGTCAATAGCTATATAATATTGAGCTTATGTGACCCTATAGTGTTGTCTAACAATATTAATGTTTATTAAATAATTATATGTACCGCATTATCTTGTTTGTTTAATTAATGGACTTAATACTGTGTTGTATTTAACGCATGATAACATAATATAATTATTCTAGATCCGACGCCTTCAAATTTACGTCTATTTTCTTCTGCGGCTCTCTGTATTAAAATACTGAATGCATATACAGTGTGTTTCTCAAAAAACGCAACACTTCATATTTAGTATAACATTTTAATCACGTATGATAAAATAATACATGTAGTACTTAGTGATGCTCACACATCTTAACTTTAACTTGATATAACTTTGACTTCAGTGTGGTTTCAAATGACTGAATAATTATTGTTTTTCTGAGGGTACCTGAATTTAACAACTGTCGCAGCTTTGTGTGCATGGAAAAGAAGTACAGAAGATTTGATTTACAACGCTAACAAAATGAAAAGAGTTTCCAACCTGTAAAACAAATTAAACATTTTGCTCTGGTTAATCAGTTTTCCTATAACTTCTAAAACAAATGTAAACAGTGTTCTTATTTTGCAGGGTGGATTAAGCGTCTTATTCTCCGACTGTAACAAACATCAGCGTAACATCGGGAACTCTTCACAAATCTTGCATCTAGCTTGAAAAAGGCGGTGTTTATAGTTTGCACGTATTCATCTATTAATATTTGACAATGGTATGTATTTAACTTTCCTCCAAATATTTTTCATAATTGACGATACAAAAAATATATACACTCAACTCGCGATGTTGGCTGTTCGTACATGCAGAGTTCACCTTCACTCAATTATATTGAATTAAGTTTTAAGTTGCTCCGCCGATATCAAATTGTACGTCCGTACGAAAATTAGATTACTGACCAATAGTCAAATAATCATGTTATATTAAATGGGGGCATCCCTTGGGTACAAGACGAATCTAGGATTCCTAGATGGACCAGGAGTCTTAATTGAGACATTTTCACCTGCCTGCTATCTCAATATACTGTGGTAGAATATATCCCTTGAAAGCTGCAAACATACATAAAACATAATTTGACGGCGCCCTGTATTATGCAAGTTATTTCGTTTCTTTACCGGCCGGGGAAAAATATCGACTTTTCCTGAGCGGAATTCCTAATCAGTCATTATTTCGCATTCCTGCCGCCCATTTGATGAGGGGAGCCTTCACATTAACGTATTGATCGACAATATTTGATAAACAGTCATATTGGTGGAGTTGACGAAGAGTCGATTTAGTCGAAATAGAGGATTAGGCACGAAGCAGAGGAGGATAAATCACTGGACAAAGTCCAAGAATTACTGGAGTCTTTTTTTCAGTGAGGCACTGCGAAGGTATAGATTGGATGGGGACAGGGAACTTGTTGGAAAGGCGAATCGAACCTTATAGAAGTAATCTTCATATCTTAACTGTCGTTTTTCGTAATTCTGCTACTTAGGTTCCGCATGTATATCTTTTAGGGGTTATCATATTTCTGGTAATTTATTTTCAACAAAGATTTTGTTGGTAGCCATAGCGCTCTAGATGTAATTTTCTATTCAAAATGGTTTTGGGCACCCATTGTCGAAATCACATCATCATCTATCTCCCTGATCATTTGGAATAGAAAAATCACATCCAAGATGTTCACGGTGTAAACAGGTTGTAGCGAATCTTTTTGATCTACAACATTTACATGGAATCAGGTATCTTTCATTGAATAATAATTGGCTGAAATGCCACTATAAAAACTCTGAAAAGGCCTATTTTAAAAATATGATAATTCAAAAGTTACAAAGAGCAATAGAATTAAAAAACATACGGAAAGTGGCTTGTTTTAAGAAAGACAAGTTACAGTTGTATTTAAAATGATTACTTAATTGGCCTATACATATATCGACTTGAACATGAACATGGCTAAGCAACAAAAGGTATGAATTGTTTTATCCCATTTCAATTAATACAACTGATATCAGATATTTGAAACCAAAGATGCAAAGTTCATTTTTTTCCGGTGTCGTTGGTGAGCTGTTGCGTGCACATTTTCCATTGACATCCTATAATCGTCATCTTTATAATTGAACGGCATCTAATATACAATAGAGCCTCAAACAGTAGATGGCGCTATACCCCCTGAGAAGTCGGCCACGTTTCCAAATCCAATTTGGATGACTGTATACCGAGGGCGCTGTGGTGTAATTTTCACTCTTGAGAGCTTCCAAATTAAGTCTTGCGACTGGATGTTTCCATAATTTGAAATACGCCTCTTTTAAGAGACGGCAAACATCATGACATAAGGCTACCTCCTTGTCAATCAGAAATGGACAACAGAATAAGAAATCATATGATAGTCAACTTTCGTTTTGATCGTGTAGTTAAAGATCACGTTCTTTCTTGGTAAACATGGAGTATTATCATTTTTGTCTATACGGCAATTTAAAAAGTCGTAGAGTACACCCATGTGGGTTCCTTTGCAAGAGATACAAACACGCATGCGTTATCAACCATCATCACAGGATTACGAATCTTTCTGAGAGTATCAGTCAAACGGCCCAGGATCAACGACGTTGCATTCTGCTAATAGAGCGAATTCAGCTGCTGAAATGACTCTAGTCACACAAAGTTGTGTTCACGTTACATGAGTATGTAAGTCAGGTCAGATTTTTTAAACAAGAATTTGTAGTTCATTGTAACGAGCATTCAATCTTGTCCAAGTCATTCAAAATTCCGAACGAAAGGCGTGTCAAGTTTGCGGGAGAGTGTCTCCTTGCTAAGTTGCCACTTTGGGTAATGGAATGATATATTGTATCGCAGGGCCCAACGGGCATACACGGCTTTCTCTGTGATGAAACGATGGGAATTCTCCTTGGTCTCATTCTCATAGAGTCTGTATGTTGTACACTCATCCTGGGCGAATTTGTTGAAGTAGTGATACGGAACGGTGGAATTCGGATGTATCCTGTGGATTCGTGGGAGAGGATGAATCCAATTAATTTTTTATCAGATTGAAATATTAATGGGATAATGCGAATGGAAAAGGGCGGGAAGGTACAGAGTGACTGAAATTTAGGGCAACATTTAGGGCTAGACCTACATTTATATAGGTCACGGATTGGGCCTACATTTACGGTACGTATATACAGGGTTGGGACTATACACTTAGGGTACATTTAAATGCAGCACATGCGTCCGGCAAAAATGCTCTGTCATGAACAATGTTTAACCAACACCGAACAAATACTGTCACACGCAAGTGACATACATTGTACTTGAGTAAACAATATACAAATACGGTACTTGAAGTATAATTTTGTTATTTATGGTAAATTGAGTTAACTAGCCTGGGTGCACTTACGCACAATAATCAGAGGAAACCATCCCATAGACGTGGATGTCTTGACACAGGTCAGCCGCAATCATCATGCTGTACCATCCAGTTGAAGGCTTAGATTTAGTCTTTTCTCTGTCGAGGCAAACGGGGAGGAAAAGTTCGTTGTATGCATATGAATTTGTTAACCCCACTTTTGTTCACTTAATTTCACAGTTTAAATCTGGCGCGTAGAGTATAATACAGAGGTCTATGGTTATTAAATTGGATTAACGCTGGTCCTGTGTAGCTGTGCGTTCGGCCCTGAAATGTGGCCCGGCACACTCCATTCACAAAATGGGTAAAACAAAACATCTTTGCACGAGGGCATGCATAAACACAGGCACTGGTTTATAGCTGCAAGTAGGAAACAAAGATATAGTTAAGTTTAGTAATTGTTTAATTTTCTAAACAACACATAATCTCAATTATTTTGGAAAAGACATACGTATGTGGGTGTACATGCATATATATACTCCCCACATACAAAATGGTACGGCCCAATAAACAAGTGTACGTTCTTTGCATCACATAATTTCTGTAGCTGCCTTGAATGAACAGTATTCAGTTCCAAATTTACATTATTTCAAAATGAAATTAACTCCTCAAAAGAACACAGTTTTAATGCCAGATAACTGATTCACAAATGGATAGTTTTTAAATGTCTTAGTTACAGTAAAATTGAAGAAAATCTGTCTTGTAAAACGGGTGATGAGCAGAGTCCAAGATCATGTAACGCGTGGTAAGCAATGGTAAATCGATGTAAGTCTCGAACAATGCCTTATCGATCGAAAGTTGTCATTGGCCACTTTTTTCTTTGTGAAAAGTACGTAGGTGTTTTTCAACCAATCATAACAGGTTTTACATGTAAGGAAAGAGGAGGATCTAAGCTATTCGATTCCGTTTAACCCCGTACGATTCGATACTCCAGTAAGGAGTTACAGTCAAAAGAGTCGACGCGAGGGCGCTCAATCGGTGCGTTTACACAGACAAATGATGAAAAGTTCACATTTTCAAAGCCGAAAGTACGTGGATTTTTTTCAAGATAAAATATATGTATATATATCATGAGAACGACAAAGAGTTAAATCGTATAGAACCGTTTAACCCGGTGAAAAAGACCGCATGGTTATCAAACTATGACCCGAAACGTCGAAAAAAAGGGTCATTTTACGCGGATTTTCGCCCGGAAATGGGCCCCGCACAGAGGTTTGAGCTTAAGTGAACACAACAAATTCATATGGTCATGGCAATTATCAGAAAGAGCACACTGCCAGCTCGGTGATTTGGCAGCCCCCCCCCCCCCCCCACCCATCCAGTCTGGTATGTGATGGGTATAAATTCATGGAATGAGGCGTGAAGGATATCACCATGTTTGTTTGAGGAGATTGTCCATCTTGCAACCCCCCCGAAAACGTTTTCACTCATGGTTGCTGTTGAACTGAACTATTGTCGGTCGCAAATAATTCGACACTAAAGTTATTATTCGATACGTAAACGCTGGCCTTTTTTTTCGTTCGATGTCTGATTCAAAGTGAATAACTGTATTGTTAGAAAAATACTAAAATTCAAAGGAAAACAAATCTCCTTTTTTTCTGGTTGGAATTCGAAAGAGCACGGCTGTATCTTTACATATGTCCTATCCCGTTTCCTGCATGCAGTATACTCACGAAGACCGTCCCGTTTCCGATGTAAACAGCGAAGCCGCATGTTTCTGGCCCTCTAGAGTCAAAGAAACTATATTGGTTCGGTGTCCAATTTTCCTGGCTACCTCTTTAACTTTCCTCAAGAAACTTTCCTTCTGTTTCAGATGCAGACCCCACACGAAGACGGTATCGCATGGTGTGGCGATCCGGTCAGCCAGTCTTCCAGCCAAGAAGTTCATGACCCTTGCTGTTGTCCGAGTGCCTACGTCCTTCCCGTGACCTTTAACCGGGGCCATATTCATTCGAATGACACAGGGGTGATGGTCAATCTCCTTCCCTGCCCCTTTGCCGAGTAGAAAACCTGAACTGCAGACCACAGCGCATGACGGACATCTCAACTTGGTTATCGGCTGGACAACGGAAGAAGAAGAAGAAAGGATTCTGTTGCAGAGTCTTGCTCTGTTGCATACAAGTCTGGATTCCAGCCAAATAAAAAAAAAACAGTGAAAGGGGCCGCAAGTTCGCTATAAAGCGTCCAAAGGGAATTTTCAAATCGTATATTTTATTTTATTTTATTTTAACAAAATAAACTATTTTCCCATTTTTTGGGGGCGTCTTCAAACTTAGTCACTCCCGTTGATGACCTGAGTTATCAAAATGCACCAGAAAATAATGAATAGAACAGAAAAGATCTCAAGATTATCTTTGACGGTCAAGTTGATAGTAGCTGAACCTTTACCCCATTATCACCCCCAGCACATATAATGTACCACAGCGTGACATCGGTATTGGTAATTATTCCCGTGCACAAGCTATATGGGGATTTTAGTCTTTATGGTGCCCCAGGAGAGTGGGGACTCTGGTTTATACCTTTTCATTGACCAACGACTTGTAGTATTGAAGGGCGCCACACACTGATGGAGATGCTGCTGGAGAGGACGCCATCTGTTGTTGTGTATTAATTTGACTTTTTCTCGCTGATTTTCCCGTTGAGTTTTGATATTGCGCCCTCGTTGTGATACCATCTCCGTAGGGAAGAGGTACGGGTGTGTGCGAAATATTTACTAATGACGAAATGACTGCAGACATTATAAAACACGTTGTCGCTACCACCAAAACCAGCACGTAGAAGATAAGAGCCTTCATCATATCCATGCACTGCCCTCTAGCGGCGACAGTGTGTTGAGTCTGTGCTTTGTAGTGATTTCTTATCTGTCAGTGAGGGACCAAAACCAGCAAAATTTCACCATTTTTTTTAACTTGAACATCACTGACGTCCAGCTATGCAGTAAATAAATTACGGTTTAAGACTTGACCCTTACATCTAAACAAAACAAAGAGAGGTGGAACTACTTCACTGTTTCATACCAACATATTTTACTATTAAAAACAAACAAAAAACAACCTATAGGTTGAAAAAAAACTGTTACAAAATATTTTAAAATTATGAGGGGAGACGTATATTAACACACAATACATGATATACAAAAAAAATAATGAAAATAAAACCAATAAAAAGTGAACCTTTTGGGGAGTGGTGCGTACACGCCGCCTGGGCCTGAATAACCCAGACTCGGGGCGAGTCTGCTGCTCTAAAACTCGCCACCAAAGCAAAACATAATTACTCACCAATTTGTGCTGGTAACAATACACGACTAAATTAACACCACACCGACATTTCGTAAGCGGATCAGACTAAGTTTAGCAGGAATGTGTGTACTTTACCATGCAAACACCAACAGTTTTTAATTAACAAAGCTCACTGAAACAAGAGCATCTGACGGTATACAGTTGGGTCGTTTGAAAATTCTGCATTGATTGGAGTGACGCATAGGCCTAAGCCTATGTTGTACCCACCAATCTATAATTAAACAATGTCAAATTAGAGCAGGCGTGAACACCTGTTTGTATTTATAGGAAAATGATTTGCAATCGTGGACTCATAGTGTAACCAATGAACAGCTGTACTATCGCCTTTATTTTCTCGATCACTCAAAACGAAGTAAATTACGCAAAGTTAGGTAATGTTGGGCCTTTGATTACGCTTGGGGATTTCCCCTAAATTTATGGCACAAAAATACAGAAAAAAAACAACAAAAACATGATATATTTATTTATTTTCTTTCTTTGCTGACCGGTGCATTAGAACAGCTGTTCTCCTTAAAAGGGTTGCAATTTTTAAAATCATACGAAGGAGATTTTAGTTTTAGTGCGGAAGGAAACCCCCAGAAAATAATTATACCTTGGGAAAAACCAATGTGGAAGGCGAAGAAAGAACCACTACGTCAACCTGACCGTTTTACGGGAAAAAACTGAGCCTATCCAGCTCAGCCCGGTCAAAGAACAAAATAAGTAAAATATTCAAAGCGAACAAAGACCGGGTGGAATACAAAATAATGTAGCGCATCTGGGTGACTAACCAAAGAGGTGATATTTTAAAGATTCAGGGCAATGTGTAGCCCATTAGTACAGTCAGGAATACCTTGACAGATATGGGGGGAAAATGTGACACATGGTCAGGTTACCAGTTATGTAGGGTTCAGTAGTACTATTAGTACTACTCAAATCATGAGAAAAGTGAACACCACATATCCGGTACCCGCATTTGCAGTCAGGTGCGGCGGAACACTTTTGAAAGGGGGGGGGAGCGCTAGTGTCGGCCGGCTGCTGCCCTTTTCTACGTTTTGCTTGTGCGGAACTAGGGAGGGGGGTATTTCCCCCAAGTGGAAAAAGTGGGAGGGACAATCCCCCCCCCCCCCCGCCACACCCTCGCCACCCTACATGAATTATTCATATAGGGAGGTCATTTATTGACCTACCGATTAAATAGACTGGTCCATTTACAGAACCAGTGTGTGTGGCACGGTACCTGCTAAGTGCAGCAGGTACCGTTCAACTTCAAGGTCTCGTTGTAAATAGAAACAGCGGAACATCAGGAACATGATCAGACATTTTGTGTAGGAAAAAGCCCCCCAAAAGGTAATGATCAGTCTTTGTAATTTCTCTGACGTATGGCAGATTGTCTAAGGATCAGGATCATATTTAATTGTGTGTGCAATTTATATTTTTAGAAAGCAAGCAAGACCGAAAAGGCGAAGTAAAAAAAGCATGTTTAACGTTAGCGTCCACGCCCGCTTTAGTTTTAGTTTCTGGGTGGGCGATGGTGGGTGCGTGCCGCCTTGATTTTGTTTATTTTTTTTACCAGTGCAAATGAAGTGAGAAAAAAACTAGTTTACCTATATTTATAAATATTCTTGGTGTCATCTCTTTGTATGGTTTATAGTACAGTTTTACCGATGCAGAAAAATATTCCTCCAAAAATAATTTTATCAATTATTTATGATAAATACAGCATAATAAAATTACATATTTTTTCTTAAAGATTCCCAGCCAGTGGAAAGATTTCATATTGATGGTTTCGCGGTGTAACAACTTTTGTTGCTGTTTAAGAAGGAAGGACCCACCGTCATTGGCTGAAATCCGTCAGCAACTTTTTCGTCAAGCCTTGGAGTATTGCCCCGTCCACGACCGCAATATGGGAGTTGGAATGAGTGAGGTATGTATGTATTTAATTTTTGTCTGGAACTAGCCTCATGTCAGTACTACATTACAATCATAAAATCAGAGCAAATGATACAGACTTCACAGCACAGCCTGCGATGGTGGCAAAACAAAGAAATATTGCAATGCTGTAATTCCCATAATCATGATAATGTCAAGGGGGCGATTAATTATTTAGATACATGTATAGTCTTGATTTAAATCCTTTTTATATGCCTGTTGTAACATTTTGGCATGTATTGTGAAGAGATGAGCAGACAAATTCAGAAAGAGTAATTTGTAGTCAACATTAAAATATCACGCCGCCAGCCGTATAATATTTGCCCTTTTTTAAATGAGTGGAACTCAAGACTTTATATATGCAGTGCATGTCAAAATATTAAAAAGCATACAAAGAGGAACGAAATCGAGACTACATAGTCTGATTATTAATTAGTGGAATTGGCTTTTCCTTTTAAAGGCTGTAGTAGTCACCAGACACATTGTTTGTTAGGCGTAAAACGTCACTACCCGATTTGCATCTAATCCCTGAAATGTAATAGCTCTAGATATGCTCCTCCTTTTCGAGGACTGAAGATACTCCAGAGTGCAGTGAATTTAGCTTTTCTTCCAAAAAGTGATTCTTCCTTGGCAACTCGTTAGCCATTTTGTAAGCAGAGACCTAGTAACCTCAAGCCCATAAAGACTGACAAAAATTCGGCCCTGAAAGAATAATAATTACATTTGTCATATTCATGTTTTTTATTTTCTATAATTTTATTCACAGATTATTCCTGGTCTTTTTGTTGGGAACTTTAGAGGTGAGCATCTTAATTTTTGTGAAACTTGGTCTTTACATTTCCTTTCCCTGGCCAGAATCCTCTTGGGTAGAATTTCTACGTGTCCTGCAAAAACATAAAAGCCGAATAATGGTTATTTTGTTTCAGATGCCAAGGATCAGGAAGCGTTGCATAGCAACCGAATCACCCACATCGTGACTATCCATGACCACGCAAAGGTGCCATTACCGGTATGTGTACATGCATTTACGTTGGGAAAGATTTTACTTTAATACCCCCCACCAAAATCGGTTAGAAACAGCAAGTCTTGGAAAATAACCATCCATTTGTGTTCATAATTGTATAAACACTTGGCACAACCTTCAATTTTGAGAATTTTGTTGGGACATTTTAGTGCAATGTAGGGGAAGAAAGTTTGTGTTTTCTGTGTTAGCAGTTCTTGGCACCATGTATAGTCACTCCAAAGTGTGCACATACATGTTGATTTCTTCCTAATTTTTTACAGATTTTGCTGAAATAAATCTTGAAATAACAGGTTGTGCCACATGTTTATACAGTTGTTATCAAGGAGGGTTGGTTATTTTCCAAGATTTTGCTGTTCTTGACCGATTTTGGTGGGGGTATTAAAGTAAAATCTTTCCGTTCGTTCTAAAAAATCTATAACACAAAGCTGAAATCCGGACTTGCTAGAGCATTGGCTGAAATGCAGACTTGAAGCTGGATTAACAAAAAAATTGTAAGAAAAAACTTCCAATTTGTTAGAAGCATGAACAGTACCGGTATATTTTCGCTTTTTTACCCAAACTTTTATTTTTTTATTTCATTGTACTATGAATACATACTAATTATTTAGCCAATGATATAAGTAAAACCTACTTCTTAATTTGCCCCCTTAGCAAGCTGTATCTGTTGACCTAAAACTGTTATGTTTTTTAATAATTATTTGTTTTGGTTAAAACAACTATTCTACAGCTTACTGAAACCGTGCATGGGTTAGTAAAATTACACCACTATTACAAAGTCTGATATCATTTTTTTCTTTCGTTCCAGCACTTTGAGTATCTGAGTTTAAATTCTCCAGACAACCCTTCAGCAAATATGTAAGTCAGCATTTTGGATGTGTTCCTACATAAATCATAAAAAGTTAACGTGGGTTAACAACTGGGTTTATGACTTGTGACTAGCACCTCCGAACAAAGACACTGACAGTGTGGGAGACTACCAACATAGAGCAAGATAGCTCAGTTGGTAGAATGTCGGTATGGTATCCTGGAGGTCGCAGGTTCGAGTCCCGCTCCTGCCAGTTTTCAAATTTACCTAGTCAGTTTCCCTTGTGGATTGTTTGACGAATTATAAGTTAAAAAGTCGTATCCTCATTGAGTTATCCCCACAATTTCGCTTCCCAGGTTGTATCGTAAAATTGGGTGTGATCCCTGGCTATACGGCATTCTGGGTTTATGACTTCTGACTAGCGCCCGCCGAACAAAGATACTGACAAATTGGGAGACCGCCAACATAGGGCAAGATAGCTCAGTTGGTTGAGCACATATGGTATTCTGGAGGTCGCAGGTTCGAATCCCGCTCCTGCCAGTTTTCTTTGTTCACTTAACTTGGATCCGTGTACAAAACTCATGCTGTATGTGAGTGTGTGCAGTTGTATGGCAAGCAAACGTCACAGCCAGAAACACACAAATACAATAAAATACTATGTGAACAGTTTCTGAACGTCTGCTTTTTGGACTTTTAGATTCAATTTCCAGAGTCTATTTATTTATTTATTACATTTCTTTACCCAGGGTGTGCCCAAACAGTTTAAAACTGGTTTCCATTGGGGCCCTGCATATTATTAGTTAAAACTGAATATTTACACATTCATACAACATATTTAAACAAATACAGTAATGTTTACACAAATAAATATATTTTCGGTTAACTTTTCAACTCTTCAGAAGCCTATATTGCTGATTTACGGGATGGGCGAAAAACCCGCGAACAAAAGAACCTTTTAGGGTGAAAAACAAGGGGAAATTCCCATCCGGCTCCAAAGTATTTTGGCAACCAAGTTCATAACTCCGCAGATCAGCGTAAATGACAGAAATATCACTGATAGATGGCTTTACGTAGCTCCGATTTAAATGTACTTAAAGAGTTTATGGTTCTCATTTGTTCAGGCAGATTATTCCATATACTGGCACCACTCACAGCGAAACTTGTCACGTAGCATTCCTTTTTGGCGAAAGGAACTTTCAGTGCCATTTGGGTCGATTGTCGTGTTTCACGAATCACTGTAAGTGGTGTGAACAGATTTGTCATGTACAAAGGAGTCATTTTGTTAAGGCTTTTGAAAACAAAGATAGCCTTTTTGGACTGAACTCTTTCTTTAAAAGGAATCCAATTTAGTCTGGCAAACATATCAGCTGAGGGGGTGAGGGAGGTACATTTAAGGATTATCCGTGCGGCTCTTTTGAGACATTTGTTGAGGGTATTGTCGTGAGATATGTACCTTCCTCCCCATACCGTACAGCAATACTCTAAAGATGGCATAACTAAACTTACAAAGAGTGTGTGCAGGCTGCTTTGGGGAACGTAATCACGAATTCTGTTTAACACACCCAATCTTCCTGACATGATTTAAAGTAACTTAAATTATTTAGTTAGTAGTGCAGGTGTTTTTAAACTGAATGAGTTTGACAAGCACTCAACTGGAAATGGTGAAATTTTGGGAGATGGATTTTTTTTCTGGTAACGTGATTATCTAACTAATTTTTCTCCATTTGGTTTAAATATTCATAAATATGTGTTCCATTTTGTTCATTTCAGCTCTCAGTTTTTCCACAAGGCCATTGACTTCATTCACGACTGTCGATTGCATGAAGGATGTGTACTTGTGCATTGGTATGTGTAGATGATCTGAGATTGTGATGTGAGTTCATAGAAATGGGAGAGCGGGTGGGGAATCCTGCTGAAAAGACTGTTATGGTATTCTCCTTCTCTGGGTGGGACTGGAGGGGGATATTTAGGGCAAAATGTGTTAGACATTCCACTGCCAATTTTTGTTAACCCTGTGTGCAGTAACGCCCTAAAAATGACTCGGACGCACCAAGGTGCTGCTCCGGAAGGCAATTTTTAAAGCATGGACATGAAACAGTCACAAACATAGGCTTTTTGTGCGTGAAAGCAGCTGTTGTTGACCGTCTGTCACTGGGCTAGCAGTAGCATGATTGATAGTTTCCTTTATGATAGCCGACGTGGTTTGTTTACAATGAATGGGATTTGTACACAAACCAATGGGGCTTTGCTATTGGCCCTTTTTGCTTCTGGTCGGTTTGGTTTGTTAGTAATTTCGACATTAAAGGTGTCTGGAGGCCCTCAGACTAGGGGGTTCGATTGAGGATTACATGAAGTTTGAGCGGAATTGGCCCAAAGGTGTTTACGTAAATAACAAAAATACAAAAACTTGCCTCACCAAACGGGCACATTGCTGCACACAGGGTTAAATTGCTATTTTTTATACCTATGCAAAAGTTATTTACTTTTAAAAAAGACATTTAATGATCAAATCGAGTTGTTGGTGTGAGATATGCTCAAGGTTATTCCAGGGAGGTTTGTCAAATTGACCTAGACCATAATTTCAAAGTATTCAGGTCATGTCTGTCAGATAGTATAGTCTACACTAGTTGTACCAGTATAACTTTGCTTGAACAGGATAACTGCAAGCTTTTCTAGGCTACTTTTCTTGCCCCAGCATTGCAGGTGTCTCAAGAAGCGTGACCATCACCGTTGCCTACCTGATGTCCGTGACTGACCACAGCTGGAGGGATTGCCTGCGAGCGGTCAGGCAGGCCAGACAGGTCGCAAACCCCAACTTTGGCTTTCAGAGACAACTGCAGAACTTTGAGAATACCGAGTTGGAAGAGGTGAGAAATCGAGCAAAGGGCACTGCTAAAGAGAAATAACCAACCGTTGGTGCAGTTCTCTTCTCTGGGGGATGGGGGGGGGGGGGAGGGGGAGGGGGGTAAAGAGAGGACGGACAAGATGTCAGTTAAGTTTTGTAAAACTTAACCTCGGGTACAGTATAACACCACTATAACAAACGTTATGTATCTCAAAAAGTGGTGTACCCGAATGTAAAATCTAAGATTCATTTTTTTTAAATTCAAGATTATGTGAGCCAAAACAACAACAAAATCATCAGCTAACTGGTTTAGTGTGGTTGTGGATTCGGCTAGAAACCAAATTATTCTGTCCATCAGTCCAATGCAGATTTCAAGCCCTGATTAGGCCGTTTTTTTCCATTCACTTCGCGACAGGTCAGAAAGAGGATACAAGAGAAATATCCGGATACACTCAGGGAGCGGGATACAGCCACTGTACAACAACTCCTAGACAAGTGCAATCAAAAACCAGAATCCAAAAATGCTGATGAAGAGGTGTACCCACTGGCGTTTAAGGCTTACTACCAGCCACCCGGAGAACCTCCGGAAGGATAGCTCCTAGGATAGGGTAGGGGGGCCCGTAGGCTGGGGGTTCTGGGGGTTGGAACGAACCCCCGTGCTCAGTGACGGGTTCTGCTCAGAAATTACACGGTAAGTCACTATAACTCGGGCTAGCCTACTACAAATTTTGCCTTCAAAGTATATGTATTACCGATTGTTCCACTTTAATACGGTAAATGCAACTTGTACGACGCTTAAGCACTTTGTGGTACGTATTTATACATGTGTTCACAATGTTGCGCATATGCCAAAAGGTCTACTTTTGCTTCAGGGAAACTAATCTTGAACACAGCTGTATATAGTTTTATGTAAGTTTGCCTGGTATTAAGGTATTGCGTGCTGTTGTGGATCTTAGAAGCGTTTTTAGTTGAAATGAACTCTTTCGCCTTCTTGAAGCTATGCATTTGAAGATGGCTTTTATTTGCAATATATTTTTGTACATTATGTATTATAGTTATGCAATGTGCTCTGTGTATAGTTTTCTACATAAAATGAACTGTCAAGATTATGGTTTGTGGTTCTTCAAAATTTCGCAGGCAGTTCTGTTTAACCCTTTTATGCCCAAATAATTTCTCTTACACTGAATTTTACTTTAAAGTCCCATTGGTTGCGAATGGGTTAAATGTTGCCCAGTTCTATAGAATGAGATAGCAGTTACCAGAGGGGATGTGGAGTTAACAGACTACCATTACAGGTAGTATACATCATTTGCAAACATCAAAAACCAAACTACTGAATTGTTATGAAATACTGTACTAGACTAAGTAAATAGCAGTCTCAAGCATCCTGTGAAATCATGGCACCTGATGTGCTGTCGTTTTCAAGAAAAGTAGAAATTTATATCGTTTTCCAACGATTGTCAGCCAACAATCTTTGGAAATAGTCTAGTTCCCCGACCTGATAATTCCCCCCCCCCCCCCGACTCTATAAATTGCACCGTTTTGCTTAAAGTACGGTCAGAGGACCAGACTACTAGAACATATTTTTTTTCTCCGTTTTCCCAGCATATCTGTGCACACCAAGCTTTAACCAGTTCATGCCGGGATTATTTTTCATGAGCCTGGGTGCCAGACGGATTCAGGCCTTTATCTGCGGGTAGCACACCCTGGCCTCGCTCACTGCGAGCTGGTCGCTGACACATATTTCCGCTGGACCCTTGCCTCGCTGAGTGCATGTAAAATGTATACACGTCATCCGACACGAACTGGTTGAACAGGTCAGTGTTACAGTATTTGCTAGTACACTATAAAATACCAACCCCCAAATCCATTTATTTATGAAAATTACAGCAAAAGCAAATGATGTATACTACCTTTAAGCAACACCCCTTGACCTGAGCAACTGCTGTGATTGGTCAATGCATGAAGGGGCGTTGCTTAACCCCTTGCGTACGGATGACGCCATATGTTACGCTTGACTGCAGAAACACATTGTGGCCGTTTCGCTTGGCTGCCAGAGCCGCCGCGGCACCCCGACGTCTCTCATAAAATACCCTACTCAAGGGGTTAATTGTCAGTCTATTGGACCTAAATGGCAGGAAAACAATATACCAATTTCAACCTTTCAAATTTCATCAAAACAATCTTTTAAATAATTTTTTTTCTCTCCTTTGAAACTGAGAAATAGGTGGGGAAATGTTATACTGGTTGTTAGTCACAATTTTGGGACAGTGTTTTGTATTCTGTTAATATTTGGCCTAATTATTAACCCTGTCTACCCGGCTGTTATAATGGGGTGCCAGAATGACATATGGGCTTGTGCAGCCAAGCGTAACACCCACAATAACCGAACAATTGATTGAATATGCAAAAAGTGCAGGTGGAGCCGTCAATGGGTCAGGTGGTCTTTTTCAAATTGCGGCTATAGTGATAAGGCTAGTACACTAGTACAAGTTTAAACAATACTCTGCATAGATTTATTTACTGTTTTAATGAATTTGTAAAATACAGTATAATACACAATTAATAGCATAATTCAATTACTGTATAAGTCTGTTTAAATCACAAACAATAAATTTTATGTCAGTGTTTTCAGTAGTTACCTTAAATAAAATATATTCCACAAAAATATAGAAATATTTGGTAAATAAATGTCAGATAGACCTGTATCATTTTCATTGAGTTTCATTATATGCTGGAAGATTTTCGTGGCAATGGGTTAGACACGCAGTTATACCCAACACGATAACTTTTACATGTACCTTAACTCTCGATTTCTACAAGGTGCATTCCTGCTAACAGGGATGATCGCAAGTCCATCACAAGCCCTCCAGTCCTAATTCAAATCACAAGCTATTCAAATGAGATTTGATAAAGGCATTCCTTTGTCATTGTTCATCCAGTTACTTGTGACTGGCTTTATGAAAGGACTTCTGACTGGACCTGCGAAAGGACTTGCAGGGACTCGACTACAACTCTGCCCGCTAAGAATTTTGCATGCATAGTGGATTAGGAACAAATGTGGATGCATGTGCATCAACTCTGACAAACTCCATTAAGTTCCAACCATCAGTTATAAAAATGTCACAATTGACAAAAGCAAGGACGAGCACATTATGTCGGCCATCAACTGAACAGCTTATAATCCCGAGGCTTTTTCACCCATGTGTCGAAAACCAGTAGCAACTGGTTCAGGGCTTCTTGGTATGTAGTGGCGGCCATTTTGAAATCATGGTAGGTTGTCAAGTCATTTCTCCTAGGTGAAGAAAGAGGAAAGGGTCTTATCAATTTCTTGTTACTCAAGAGTTAAAAACCAACTGATGAGCGATTGCTTAAAATTTTCAAAAACTGCACATCTGTATATAGTTAGTTTTAATCACTGATGGATCACAGGGAGGTGGGCAGCCAAGAACATGTCCAAACATCATGAATATGTCAAATAACTGGGTGGCAAACCTTAATTTTGTCGGGGGTGGGGGTTCAAAAAGATTCGCAATTCGGGTTTTATTTTTCTTTTCGTATTTTTAAAAAATGTTTCTTCAAAAATGTTTCCACCCACCTTCACTCACCGATTTTGGGCTTCCACACCCCTGAGAATCTTTCCTTTAAAGTTGTGTAGATAATTTCTTAATTTTTTATCACATTCCTGCAAATTTCCAAAAATCATGTAGCTTTTGTCAGCCTGTGTCAAACTTAATGCACGTATAACACACACTCAACAAAAGCTAGACAGTAAAAGAAAGGTCCTCATGTTTGTATCTCCGCCCCCCCCCCCACCCCAAAACAGAGTCTACGTCACTGCTTCCCCCTCCCCTCCTATTACACACCTGACTGATCAACATACAAGTTTTAAACTGTCCCTCATGGTCTTACCGCAGATGCATACCTTAATGTCTCGGGCCGATCCACCTCTGGAATAGATTTCACCAAGTCCCTAAATGATTGAAACAACTCAGCTTTGCATACGCTGCACCTGTATGGAGATGTAATCATATTATACAATAGAACATCAGTATAACGAACATGAGATCCACAAAAATTGTTCACTACATGTATACATAAAGTGGTCGTTTGTTAACCCTAACTTTCCAGGGCATTTTGTCTGAACCCTGCCAGATGCATAAGTTTGCATACTTTGTCACATGGACTTGTGTGTCGCCCAGCAAAGTGGAGCTGTCAGCACAGGTGCATTGTGCTGCGTCTGGCAGGGTTAGGGTTAAAGTGAATACATGTATTGAATTGAGAGCCAAAGAGGGCGTTCACTATACATGTAGCCAAATGTTCATTATAGTGAAGTTGTACTACACCGAGATCACAATCACTGCTGCCCATGATTTTTGTCTAGGGAAGGAAGGTGGGGAGATGGTGGTGTTCTAACATGTGGAATCCAGTTCGTGATTTCTTGCAGAGGAGAATTTGACAAGTTTGTTCAAGCCTGCACCCCATCATGCCCTTACTGACCTGTGTAATGCATTGTACTGGTTACAGTTACCTGGCTTGTAGTTTGTGAAGGTTCTTGCTGGTTACACCCTGTCTCTTTCCATTCACTGACACGTCTAATGCTCCCTGCTGTACATCGGCCCAGGTGATAGCTGTAATTGCAAATGCAGAAAATCAGTAAAAAGTTTGAATGCACACTGGTGATATTTGAGCTCCACCTACAAAGCTAAATTGAACATGAACGACTAAAACTTAGCAGAGAAACTAAAGCATTTCCAAGCCAGAACATGATGCCATTCTTAATCAAATACAAATTAGAATGGATACTTGTAAACTAAATTGACCAATTGGGTAACAATATCTTCCGAGATTAAGGAAATTGCTTGGAAAATATATAAAAAGGAATCTTGGATGCCTGAGAATAGTCATATGATGACTTCAAGTAGTGGATTCAGAGGGGGTGCGGCCTAGGTGTAGCCCACCTCCCCCCCCCCCCCCAAAAAAAGTAAATATTAACAAATCATTCGAAATATTTGATATCGGTCTTAATTACAATTAGATCCAATCAAATCACATCAAAGTATCTAATCAAATCAAATTAAATTAAAATCAATCCAATGAAAGAACTGAACACACCTGCACTTGCTGGTGTGATTTTCCCCCAATTCTCGCTGCCAGTAAACTGTGCTTGAATCTTTTCCTTGGAGTCGGGGAATACTACTGATGATGAGGCAATGTGAGGAGCATTGATGTAATAAGGGTCTGGTAGGTCCGATACTTTCTGTATTCTTTCCACGAGGGCTCGCTGCATAGCTTCTTGGTCGAATGGGCATCTGAAATATTTTTTAAAAGCTCAAACTGTTAGTGTTAGGATTGGTCAGTTTATATTACAATGGCTGTACAGGTACATATGGAAAAATATAAATAAACATGCAATCAAAGCAATCATTAACCCTAACCCCCTAGGCATTTTTACTAGTAAGTGTCCTCAACCTGTCAAAATCCAACACTGTGCAGTATACATATGGCACATTCTTTGGACTTGGACAAATTGGGGCATCATAGCTCCATGTAAAGTAATGGTGTCAAGGCGCTACAGAACTGAACCCATCCAAATTAGACAAAACCTGCTGTTGGAGTTTGCAAGGCTTGTAAGGTAGTAAGGGTTAATAAATCAGGACTTGAATTTGAATGGTAGCACAAGAAATCGGAAAGCTTTCAAATCCAGGTAGTCGTATTGAAAATATTGGACTAACAGTGGACCAATACAGCACACAAGCAAAACAAAGAAACAAATGATCAAACAACATTACAAATTATGAACAAAAGAATGAACCAACCAATCATTTAAACCAGCCAAATAATCAATTAACCAATAAACAACCAACAAAGCAACCAACCTACTGACCGGCCAACCAATCAACATGCCGACAAACCAACCATGCAATCAACCGACCAACTGACTAACCAACCACTCGACCAACTAATTTAAACTCGTCTCCTACTTTCCCACGATCACAGCTGTCATATGAATAGGCCGCTTCATAAAGTGCGACAACAGCGCCCCCTGCCATCCCACAATATTCCACTTTGCCATCTTGTCACTGCAAGACATCGAGAGTGTTGGATCCCCTCGTCCAGGTTTTAACCGCAGCAGGCCGACCCTGTGGTACTCCACCCCACTCAGCAGCATATCTTGTGGACCTCCTGGAACACATTTCGCCCCGGTGCGATGGATGTCGGACTTCCAAGACATTAGCACTTCTGATTGTCCAGATGACTCATTTGAACCAGCTGCATTATTTGTTGTACCTGCTGGTGGGGGTAAACTGCAGGGAGTTCCATCAGATGAGTTTAGTTGTTGAAAACTTTTATCATTCTCTTCTTCACTAACAGCAGAACTCGAAGCACAATTTGGTACACTCAAGTTTGTCAATGCAAAGTCTTGCCCCACTGCAGGTTTTTCCATCTTCATTTTTTTACTTGGTGGATTTGGTAGAGTCTGTGGTTTGATTTCACTTTCTTCCAAAGAAGCTGCAGAACGCTTCAATACCCCTGCATGATCTTCCTTATCTTTTGACAAAACACCTGCTTCCAAAATCTTTCCAATTTTCTCCTTTGACTGGTTCGTGCTGACATCTTCATCGTGTTCGTCAGCTCTGGTGACCCTGGTGCATGACTCCTTGGGGAAGATTGAAGCATCTCCACAAGGAGTGTGACTGGTAAAGAAATAGAACTTGATGCTGTCCCGAAGATGACATCGGTTGTCTTGGCCCACTCTGCCAAAGATGCTGTCTTGCTGTCCACAGTAGGCATGTTGGAGCTGTATGTACAAGTACCTGCACGAGTCCAAGAATTCACATATGTTAGTGTTACATATGGGACATTCAGTAACCCTCTTAAAACAATTAAGATTTCAGTGTTTGTAATTCTAATGTTGGGCATCTGCAAGGAGAATAACCTGAAGAATATATGTTATTAGTCCTTGGGATGATTATGTTATTAAAGACAACATGGTGTGTTACTTACGGGGCTACAAGGGGACCTTACCCACCTGAAAATCAACAAACCATAAAATTCCACAATGTTGTTTTTATTTGAAATAAAATGGATCTCATCAGCACATAAGATCACTTCACAGAGAGATGAGACCCACTCTACAGAACACAGCACCCCCCCCCCCCCTTGGAAATACAAACATTTTGGAGGTCTAGTATGTTTTACCTGACAAAAGCCCGTCTTGCCAACACCTCTGCATGGCTATCATTAATAATGCTACCTGAAATAAGCACAAAAATAAAACATTATACATGTTTATCAAATTTGATTTTGAAGATATCACTAACATATCCTGATAAATAAACACTAAGAATAGGAGGGTCCCGCTCCTGCTGCAAAAACTCAAACTTATTAACCGCACGACTTAAATCTTAATCGATTTTTTGTGCAATGTTTCATTGGAAAGCTCATTACTTATGCTCACAAATTAGAAATTTAATTTGAAAAATTTACTTTTCAGGGTGCCATGCCCAAAAAAGCACGGATGCATCATCTCTCTGCCTCACCCACTTAGGCCAGGCAGGGAAGAAAAGAATTGTGATGACAAGCATGATTTTATTTTGTCTGTAGCTGGACCAACATATGGAATGTTTCCAACCTGACCACTTTCCAATCTTAAAAATTCTTACTTCCTTGGTCGTAATTTGTTTTGTGTTTTGTTTTGTGTTCTCTGGATTTTCAGGTTTTATTTATGAACTTTGTACTCATCATTGATCGCTGTTTTCGATTAAATTTACATATCTATCACTATTCCCCAACCCTGTATCCTTCAATTACCTATTTTTCGATATTATTCCTGACATTTTAATTGTTGATTTACCATCTGTACTCATCTTGCTCTGGCCAATACACTTTGAGCCTGTTGCCATGGAAACAACCTTCCAATCGGCTGCGTCTGTTGATGTAGAAAAATAAATCATTTAAAAGCTTTTAATTTGACACCACCCACCAAAATGGGCCTCGACTACAGACAAATCTGATAAAATAACCACCCATTTTATGTTTAGAATTGTTTAAACACCATGGCTCAACCATTAGGTTTGAGACTTTTGTCAGGAAATGTTCGTACAATCTTATAGGGTAAGAAAGTTAGTGTTTACTGTGTTTTAGTTCTTGGCACAGTGTATAGTCACTGGAAGTGTTCACATACAAGTTAATTTCTGCCGCATTTTCACTGGTTTTGCCTATAAATCTTGAAATAACAATGTGCCACATGTTTAGACATTTGTTATCAAGGAGGGTTGGTTTTTATCCCAAGATTTTGATGTTCCTGACCCATTTTAGCGGAGGGTACTGAAGTAAAATCTTCACTTAAAAAAAAGTAAAAAAGAACACGGAGATTATGAGCCTGTTTGTTTCACACGAATCCAGATCGCGATCATCATCCAGCCGCTAGTTCGCTTCATCCCCTAGGCGGAATCTGGTGTGTGAACTAACGCACGGATCACTGATCCGGATTCGTGTGAAACAAACAGACCTTATATCTTCAACCAAAAAGTTGGTTATTAATACTAATACTTTAATAGCTAACTCTAAGCACTACGCCTATCCTTAACCACTGACTCCGCCCATCACTTCTTTGCATAACACAATTATGATGTTCAGCCTGTTGAGGGCGCTATCGCTAGCTAGCTTGCTAGCGTTGCAGTACCCGCGTCAAACTTTGGAAGAAGGTGAGTTAACTAACTTACTTTCATTTATTTGTACTATTGCCGCCAGCAATGTCCACTCCTTGTTGGCCTGTGGCTTGCCCTTCTTCGGAAGTACCTCCCTGTAGTGTCTCACACAAAAACCCGCCAGCTTTGCAGCAAAATTGTGGTCCATAATGAAATTGTGCACACTGCCTCCAATTCGATGTCGTCGTTGCGGGGGTAGACAGGCTCCTTGTCAGCTACACCGTACAAAGCTGCCAATATTCGTCTGGGATCCCGCGGTAATAAACAATCAAAGAAGGACCGAATATAAAAATCCGTCCAGTGTGTTTGTGTGTGTGTGTGGCCTGTGGCCTAGGGGGAATGACAGGGGGGGGGGGGGGGGGGGGGGGGGGGGGAGGTGTTGGAGAAATCAAGTTGATTTTACTTGTTTGAAACTATTTTTTAAATGTTGTATACATAGGCTAGTCCAAGTAACTTGGACCCTTTATCGCCTTTTTAAATATTTGGACATGATCTTGTGATCGCCAGATCATGTCCAAATGTTAAAAAAGGCGATAAAGGGTCCAAGTTACTCGGACTACATATAGGCTATATATTTTCATTTTAAGGTGATTCTCAGACTGTTTTGTAAACTCGTATTTGTATAAATGGCTATAGACCTTTCAGCCATTTTGTTGTTCTCCTATTAAGATCAATGTAACCAAACCGAGGCTGGAAGGAAAAATAGTCTGGCACCTTCATTCAATAATTGGAATCACTATTCATAATTGCTAATGCATACAGGGAACAAGACAAAGATGGTGACAGCATGATAAAGGTCTATTTTAAGCAGTCAATTCTTCTTTAACCCCATGAGTACGGTATTTTACGGGAGATGTCGGGGTCCCGCGGCGGCTTTGGCAGCCAAGCGAACCGCTACAATGTGTTTGTGCAGTCAAGCGTAACCTATACACAATAATCCAACAATACAATGGATTGAAACTGCACAAACAGCGACCAATGGCGTCATCCGGCCTGGTGGCACTGTTTAATCCAACAATGGATTGAAACTGCACAAACAGCGGCCAATGGCGTCATCTGGCCTGGTGGCACTGTTTAATCCAACAATGGATTGAAACTGCACAAACAGCGGCCAATGGCGTCATCCGGCCTGGCGGCATTGTTTTTTTGCGCCAAATTCCGTCATCCATACGCAAGGGGTAAATCTGTCATTGCTGAGGGTTTTTTGTTGTTGAAGGGGAAAATGTCAGATAACTTGTCATGGATATTAACAAATCGGAGAAGACTGCCTGCAAAACATCGTTTCAGAATGTTTTGCTAATGCAAAATTGCCAGCTAAATATCCACTGCCTATCTTTTTATTTCTTAGATGCAGTAGTTTTATGGAACTAGAACATCACATTTGTGGCATAAAAATATCTTTCATATTGCTTTGCATCACATTATCTATAATGGCTGACACCAGTTGAAATCGTTTGCACGCAAGATTATGGAGTCCAAGTTTAATGTCCAATATTTCGGAAAATGGTGAGTAAGATGACTAACCATTAGCAGTTTGGGATAGCTAAGACGACAGAGAACACATCCAGACCGTTAAAAACGGTGTCCAGATAGTGCTACCCCACCGCACGAATTTTTGAAATTCTCACCACACGAACATATGGGCAGGACGTGTGACAAAATCCGCCAGCCACACTAGTGGGGCTATGGTTGACATTATAATCTACAATGGTAGTGCACTTTTAGATCGGATGGACTTTGGTACACACACAATGCACGGTATTCAAATTTTATGTCTGCATTTTCTCATTTGCATATTCTTGTTTACCTTGGAAGGATCTAAACAAATATGCTTAACCCATATTGAGCTACATGTATTAATCATTGGTGAAAATTAAGCCACATCCCCCGATTAGCAATTCCAGAATTTTCTAGTCGATAATTTTGTTTGCTGACTAACATTTGGGACATTTGGGCTTTGTATCATGAACTGCATTCACACAGTTCTGATGTAATCTATGAATTTTGTAATGTACATATACTAGCAAGACTTTGAGGCATAAACAGTGTTATTTGCAAATAAACAATTTAATTTTATGCTGGCAAAAACAAACTCGGAATTATCCAAGTAAAACTTGGCTTTTTATACAATATTTCACACAAATGTATATGTATATGAGAAGTAAGCAATCTGATTTTAAAGTTCTTTTTTTTTCTTTCTTTTATCAGTATTACTTGATGTGACAAGATGACCACTTCATTGTCGGGTAAAGTATGCTTGGTGACTGGCGCAAGTCGAGGAATTGGCCGAGGTATAGCCCTGCAACTCGGTCAAGCCGGAGCAACAGTATACATCACAGGTAATGAGTGAGTCAGTGAGTTTTAATCAAGGGAACGGTATGAGTGGTAAGTAATGATCGAGATTTCCCAGTTGAGTTTGCATTGATAGTGATTGGCTTAGAATAAAAATGAAGCAAAGAGAAAGTATTTAATTAAGTGAAAGATGGCTGAAATTATTAATTACAATGTTGCTAATACTGTCTTTTTTTATGGAAATTTCAATGAAACTGTATACATATAAGGAAGAGCATGTTATCTCAGCTATTATCGGGGGCAGTTTGATTTTTTTTTCTGATTGTCATCAAATTCGAAAATGTTCATTAACCCTCCCTCTCTCAGGGCCAAAATGGAGCCAAACTACCCTATGTATCAAAACCTATCAAGAAACACACACAACCTGTGAGAGTTGGTGGGTAGATATTTTGATAGGCTGTGATACTTATAAAAATAGTAAAGGAGGGGTAACAAAAAAAGTGTCTCCAATATTTTGGGCCAGGCAAAATATTAAGACAATTTGGGGGGGGGGGGGGGGAGGCATTTTGGCAAGGGGGGAAAAGGGTTGGTGGGGGGATAAGGTTCCCACTGGCCCCCTTGTCACCCTCTAATTTAGACCAGGCATCATGGTAATGCTGACAAATCATCTTTCAATTTCTGACTTTTGAGGTTTTTGCAAAATAGTTAGAAAGTTTTATACCCTAATCTGGAGCTCACAAGAATATCAGTAGTAAAAGAACACACCTATATAACTGCAATAAAGACAAATCTACAAGTACATTTGTATTGTGGTGGTAATTCAATATTTTTCTTATTTCTTTTCAGTGGGCAAAAAATGTCAGCATGTAGCTCTACATGTATAAGTAACTCATCGTAGCTCTAGAAGTTCTTCAGAAGAAGTCTGTTAATTTATTTTTCATTCAAAAAATCATTTTCCTTGATAATTCCTTTGCAAGAAAGAATCCATTTACTACTAGAAAGCACGGGTAATTTTCTTTTAACTTGCTTGAGACTTTTCCTAAGGTCTTCATCTGAGTAGTATCTCATCTAGTATGTCTTCATCTATCAGGTCGAACTCTTAAAACAAAGACAGATGCCACTTCTGCAGAAACTCAAGGCTCACTGATAACCACTGCAGAGGAGGTGAGTCAACTAACGCCTAAGGCTTTGATGGTGAAGAATACAACTAGAGATTTTGCAGTGAAGTGATCAAATATAAAAAGCAAATGTGTGGAATTATGTGAGTTATTGCTTCATAAGTCCAAATTGAGGGATTCACCAATGATGAGAACCCCCCCCCCCCCCACCCAACCTGAATCCTTGACCATGTTGTGATGGTCAAGGATTGCCTCTCACTCCCCCACCCCACCTTCACCTCTGTCCTGTCAAAATTAACAAAAAAGCTCTACATTCAAATACATTTATGTTCTCAGGCCCATATACAAGTTACACAACATTTTCGATTGGCAGGGGTATGTTGAGATTTTTGCTGACATAATTTGTACACAATTGTAAAAAAAGAAGAATGTTTTTGGTCTGACAAAACAGGGGCAAATATATTTTAGAATGCAAGCATATTAACACACATCAGATGAAGGGCACTTCATCAATTCTAAAAATAAACAAACCAAAAAATGTTGAAAAAAAGTGGACCATCGGATGCATATCACTCCCCCCCCCCCCCTTGATACAAACCTGATTCTACATTGAGTTCACCCAGTTGAATGTTTGGTTTTACTTTTGATTCAGATTGAAGCACGCGGTGGTAAGTGTATTCCCGTGCAGTGTGATCACTCGGACGATGCGCAAGTTCAGCGTCTTTTTGAACAAATCTCCAAAGAGCAAAATGGACGTCTGGATATCCTGGTCAACAATGCATTTGCAGGAGTCGGTGTAAGTCGGGCAGAATCTTGAATTTAATGCTGTCCTTTCACCCTTCCCTCTTTAAATTATATTTCACACATTAGAAAAACAAAAACGTATTGTGGTGCAAAAGTCCTTTAACTGGTGGTCGGAGCTTCAATGTCTTTCAAGATATTTCAGAAATCTTCAGAAACATTTTCTAAAATAATTTCAATATTTTTTCAGAAAACTGTGTTCGCTGACATGGAATATATACATGTTTGTAGGATACATACATTTTATTTGAGTGGCTTGTCAAAATTTAATCCCAGGCCATTTTTGTATCCCCTTTTTATTCTGTGCCCCAAAAGTATTGATTCAGTTGTGTCAAAGTGAACAAAGAAAGTTTTCTTTGTTCACTTTGAAAATAATAATAATAACAGCTTTAACCCTAACCCTGCCAGACACAGCACAGTGCATCTGTGGTGACAGCTTGTCCTTGCTGCACTCTGCACACAAGTCAATGTGACAAAGTATGCAATCTGATGCGTCTGGCAGGGTTTCTAGCCAAAATACCCTGGAGGGTTAGGGTTAATGTATAGTTGGTAGCCATGTCATCTATAAGATGATTGTCAATGGCCAATCTTTGTGCTGAGGTACCAGAGGCACCAGGGCAAACCCCTACTGTTTCACGACAGGTGCTCTGGGTTCTTTTATGTGCACTGATCCTGTAGAGCACATGGGACTTCCAGCTAATTAACCCCCATTCAAAGGATTGTGAACCTCTTGAGATGAATAAAAGGCCTGTCATGCCCCAGACCTGATTATTGCCAGGCATGCTAATGCAAGCAATACATGGTGTGGTTTCCCATCCAAGCACTGCCTGCAGTCAACGTTGCTTAACTGTGGTAGTGTGCCACTTCTACTGACCCAACTGTCTGGGACATTTTGATGCTCATTATAAGGTTCACCAAAATCAAATTAGGAACAATATTAAAAGTGGTTCTGATACAATTATAATACGTGAGAAATGGAGATTTTTATGTAGTGTTATAGTAATTTGTTAAGATTTGTGACAGAAAAAATAAATCATGTGGCATGCCCCCGCCGCAAAATCTATTCCCTTGCTGTTCTTGCTGTGGCGTAATCAGCAGAAATAGAAAAAAACTTTGTTTGTCATGCCCTGATGTCTGGAACAAAATGCAAAACGCATTGTGTACATAGACTCTTTTACAAATACATGTAGCTAAACTGCATTGTGGGACAGTTTGCAACAAAATTTGGTGCAAACAATTCCGTAGGTAGGCTGTGCATGTACATTGGAAAACAATGCATAATATCCCGTAGGTAGGCTGTCCGTAAAAGTGTCTGTGTATGTACATTGAGAAACAGTGACCTCTAATATTTTCCATTTGTGTAATGACAGACACTATTAAATAATATGGGAAAGCCATTCTGGGAGACGCCTTCATCTGTCTGGGACAGTGTGAACAATGTTGGATTGAGGTAAGTTGGTCTGTCTGCATTATTAAAGCTGTATATTTCCAATTTAGCAGCAGGGGCAAAGCCAGGGCACTTTTGGGGGTTTAGAGTTGAACCTTGCAGAAGGCAACTTGTTCTGTTTTGTCTGCATTTTATTTTGACCTTGGGATGTGAAGAGATGTGTGAAAACAGTACCAGTTTTAATTTTAAAGTAACAATATATACAGTCGAGCATGATTATTACGAGCACGGTTATCACAAGCATATTTCGTCAGTCCCGACCAAAACCTGCACATTTGTATGAATGTACATTCACAAGAAGAACTCAAATATTAGAAATACTTTCACAAGAATTTTCTCATCGAAGCAGACTTCTTAATTGTTTGTCTTGATCAGGGGTCATTACATTGCTGCTTGGCATGCTGCCAAGATGATGGTGCCAGCTAAACAGGGTCTGATCGTCAACATCTCGTCGATTGGAGGGCTGAGCTACCTGTTTAATGCCGCCTATGGGGTCGGAAAAGCTGGGGTGAGTTAAATGTCTTGTTTGATAACCATAGGCATACTACGTGAAGATGAATATTTCATATGTGGGAAAACAAAATGTCTTTACGCTGTTGCCTGAGAAATAACACCATGTCATGGGCTGTTATGTGCGCTGTATTTTGGGCTGTTACACTTTTATGTTTGTCAACCAATTTTTGTCAACACTGAACAACATTCTTCAAACCTGTTTTTTTTTTTTCTGCTGTGTAACCAAACATATTAATCGACCGAAATAACATTGCAATTTTTGTCTTGGTGGACTTGCATACGGACTTGAAGATAATACTGGTAAGAATGTGATGGCATGTGAATCTCATCCATTCTGCAGTGTGACCGTATGGCAGCAGACTGTGCTATTGAGCTAAAGAAACACAATGTTGCGTTTGTCTCACTGTGGCCGGGAGCCGTGAAAACAGAGACCGCCGTTGAAGCCTTGGCTTCCAATCAATTTGATGCTGATCAAGGAGGCCTGGTGAGTATGCAGTCTTGAAATCCGTCTTTTGATTATTGTCGCTACATTTCTAAACAATAAGGGAATTAAAGTTTGATGGCTCATCAGTCTCTTTAGTGTCAGTAATGTCTGAGGAGTGGCTTAGCTGAAGGATCCAGTGTGGCCATATAAGTCCAACAGCCTTGCCCCCCCCCCCCCTTAAAAAACCCAACTCCGATTTCGTTTTTTCATAGTAATAACTGCATATGCCACAAACTGTTGCACACAGGTGTTCTGAATGCAGCAATCATAGCTTTTTTATCAAAATAATGTACTTTTAATATTTGTTTATGTGAAAAGCACAGTATATATTATTATTATTATTATTATTCCTCTGCTTAAAGCTTACAGTCTTTGGGAAATGGAGGTTTCGTTAGCAGAATATTGTGTGATTAGCAATCTTTGATGTACACTAGACATGCTTAGGTGTTTTTTCCATTGCTGCACTTTTACAAAGGAGAAGCAAATATGGCTTGATATTTTGGGAAACTGTATCAATTTTCAAAACAGATGACGTGGTGTTCTCCTTTACCGATTATAAAAAAGCAAGAAAATTAAATGTCAAAAATAGTTTTTTTTTTAAATTTGGGGGTAATTACCCTCTGCATACGACTTGGGAAGAGACTCATCCGAGAAAAAGGTAATTGCAGTGTAGAGTTTGTATATTATTAACCCCCCTCTCCTGATGCCAAATTGTACCACACAAGCTATGAGAGAGAAAGGGGTTGGTTTTCATACATTGTCAGGAGGGTTAATGATTGCAATTGCATGTGCATCTGTTTTTTATAATTTTACAGAAAACTGCATTTGAAACGGCGGCGTCAGTTGAGTATTCAGGTATGGCAGTTGTGCATCTGGCTCAAGGTAGGTACTCATAACTCTAGATGACGGAATAAGTAAGCAGGTATGTAAGCTAGGCGTTGAACACAAGAAGAGGCATTTTTTGAGTAGAAGCTGGTAATCTGTCCATGAATTGATGTTACCAAGCTTAATTTTTAATACTTGATGTACAAATCTGATCTAGAAATTAACATGAAAAAAGAGCAGACGATGTACTAAAAGTTTGTCAAAAATAGTCGGACATCACCTTGCCTGGCACTAACTTTGTATGTAAAATATAAGAGGAAAACAAACTCCTGCCAGTTTCTTTGTTCACTTTGAAAATGTATTCAAATTTACTTAGTCAGTTTCCCTTGTGGATTGTTTGACGAGAAAACAAACTTGCCGGGTATTTTTACTGTCTTACAATAGGCACCAAATCATGTGTTGATCGTGGATAGACGTGAACTGTGAAAAACAGTTGTATGCTGACTACCGGTAATCACTTCAAAAAACGAATATGTTGGACACATGCAAAGAACTTTGCAATATAAGATGGCTATGTTAACAGTGTCTACTCAAAAATGCCTGTTCATACCTCTTCAAAAATCTTGCCTAGTCTGTATTAACAAGCAGTGGTACACCCATCCAGAGTTTAGAGGGAACTTGAAAAGTTATCCTCCCAAAAAACCCAGTGTGAATGTAGAGTGTTTGCATTGCTTGGTTGGGCAGCACCCCCTGCTCTGGATTTGACTCACCCAGCTGTCTGGGAAGCTGGGTGACTGAGTGATGAAGACCTCTGCACTAGTAAACAGAAGGTCCTGGGTTCAAGTCCAACCTGAGAAAACACTGAGCATACAATGCTTAATACCAAGGAAGGGAAAGGTCTCCTTTACAGTCAAGAGTCTTGGTATTAACACACCCCCCCCCCCCCCCTCCCCCCTCCCCACCACCACACTCCAGATAAGAACATCATGAAGAAGTCCGGCCGGGTTCTCATAACAGCTGATCTCGGCGATGAGTATGGCTTCAAGGACATCGACGGAAAATTCCCGGGCAACTTCCGGCAGATCAAGACACTGCTCTTGATGACAGGGCACACGTGGCTCGCCGCCATAGTTCCTTCATTTCTCAAGATGCCCTGCTGGATCATGACAGTTGGAAATGGCAAATTGTAAAGTGGTTTGAGGTTATTGATCCTAGGGATTTGGTTTTGGGGGATGTGCTTGTTCAATCAAAACGAGAATCATCAACTAACATTTCCGATACAGTGGAACGCCGCTATACCGAACACCGCTATACCAAACATTCGGCTATACCGAACACCATCCATGGCTCCCAAATTTTGTGTACAAAACTTACCGAAAAATGTTGTTGAAAAAAAAAAGGCAACAGATTAAAAAAATGTACTGGGCATTTGGGCTGTTTGTAATTCCCAAACGGCCGCAGCTTTATGTTGAAGAGTGACAGGCGGCTATTATTTCCCCAAGGAATAGAAGGGAAAAGCCAACTGCTGCTTTAGAATTCGGTTGCTTTAGAATTCGGTTGCTTTAGAATTCGGTTGCTTTAGAATTCGGTAAGCTTAGAAAGTATGAACATGTAATTACATAATTTAATGGCCGGCACATATTTAAAGTCGTCCTTAAGTAACCGGCGGCTGAAAATCGCTATACCCTTCCTCCATGCTATACCGAACAAAATCTGTGGATCCCGCGATGTTCGTTATAGCGGCGTTCCACTGGTACTAAGAAACAGGATTGGTCTTTAAAAAAGAAACAAAACCAAAGTGTAATCATGGAGGAAGGAATGGTGTAATGTAGGTATTCAGATCAATGTGCAGTATTCCAATAATATGATAATGTTTGTTGAAGATTTGGGGTTGCAGAATATCAAATATCATCTCTCTTCTCTATTTTCTTAAATTCTGAACCATATTTGGTCCATTATTAACTTTTATTTATAAAACTTTCTGCTGATTCGTTATCCTGTTTGGTTAAACTATGATCACATGGCTTTACTAATACAGATTTGTAAACAATTTTCTTTACAGGGTCCCAGCAAAGAAATATCCATATGGTTTGTGATTTCAAAACTACATGGTTATCCCGGATGATTTTTTTCTTATACAGTTTTTCCAAATTAAATCTTTTGAGTTTTTTTCACGATACTGTGATGATGTATGATGCATACTCATTGAATGAACCCATACTGCTGCCCCCCCCCCAACCTTTCTTATTTATTTTTTATTAAAGTGTCAGTTGAGTTGTGTTTGATTAAATTGGACAATCGTATTGTACAGTAGTGTGAGAAGCAACTATTTTGACATAACTAGAGTTAAAATAACCACTTGGAGATAAATTGAACAAAACATTGTTATGCCTTATTCAAACATTCTTCTGCCTTACTGAAATTTTTTCTATAGTTAAATATGATTTAAATTTTGTAATGATTTTCGTAAAACGTTGATTCTTCGTATAAGAACTGATAAGATGCCGATCTATATAGGATCGATGGTGGTGATCAATAAAAGTGAAAATCATGCCGTGGTACTTTAATTGATGTGACAAATGTCAGATTTTCTTTCCGAGGGGGTCGGGCCGCAAAGAATTCGGCACTTGTGAATATTCGATAAAAGGGTGGGTGGGTCTTTCCTTCGATGTCTCATTGAAAAATAAATACAGTTTGCATTGCATGCTAGAAAAATAGCGATTTTGAAAGTTACTTTCGGGGTGAAACTCGAAAAGTGTAGTATACTGACAGCACTGGCGGCGGACAGGGTAGCCACCCCCCCCCCCCCCCCCCCTTCCCACACTTTTTCCACTTGGGAGGAATGCCCCCCCCCCCCCCCCCCCACTTTCAAGTGTTCCGCCGGCGCTGCACCTGAGTGAAAGCACGTGATTCTATGTATAATAATTGACAAGGATCAAGTCTATTTTATACAACGCCTGAATAAATCCCCGCCATCCGATTGGTGGATCGTCGATCACGTGCATTGAATTATTCGTCCCATCGTACGACGCGAACCCGCACCGCCCAAAACAGTTCTATCACATGGTTCTATCAAACGGTAACGCGTTTGATAGAACTTCCCCGCCGCTACAACACGGCTGTCATTAGACTGGTTCCCGGTCCCTCCGTTGTCCTTCGGACTTCAAATATGCATAGTATATACACATGGGGACCGGGAACCAGTGTAGGCTGTCATTCACACAAAATGGCGGACGGTGTTTCCGAACCGCAGTCTACCTCCATGGTTTTCCTATTACAACAGACGACGAAATATTGGAACAAGTCGTACTTTTAGGCGATGCTGACCGCTGCTAACACAAAGAGACAAATGAAATATGCAGTCAAACGATTAGAGGAATTTGCAAGACACGCAGGAACAACAATTAAAGCTTTAACTAATTCGGAACTGGACCACTTTTTGTCACGGTTTTATGCGGAACTGAGAAGGTAAACGCACGTTGTACACAAAGAAATCCATGCATGCGATCTGTCGGATTTATTCAGGCGTTGTATAAAACAAAAATGCATGTTTCACATTCGTGCAATGGTATTGGTAAGAATAATTTCATTCGGTGACAGATGGAATGTCCCATTCCACTCGGCTTCGCCTCGTGCATGGAGGAAGAATGGAACATTCAATCTGTGTCACCTCTTGAAATTATTCTGGAAAGAGTTCCATATCCGGACATCACTTATTTTCCCTTAATATGACTTAAAAACTACCAAAAAGTGTAAATCTGATGAAGAAACACGAATTTAGGAGGGAAAAATGTTCAACTTATTCTTTGAAAATACTTTGACTTTTTCTGTCATGGCCCATAGACTTTGTGCACGAGGTATAACTTATAAGTGATGTCCGGATTGGAACTCTTCCACATGCCCGCATGTACGTGTCTCCGTACCGGTGCTAGTCGTTGCATAGGGCCATAGCAATTCCACTCGGCCAAGCAGGGACAACGATCTGACAGGTGTCGTGCCGGTAAGTGGTACATAATTTGTCTTTTATCATACTTCAAAGTACATGCAACTCATTGTGTTTAAAGCAGTCGTAATGGCGTTGGTTCAATAGTCGTGCGTTTTTTATGGTTTGATACACGTGAATACAGTATACGCAGCGACGAATCCGACGATGTAGTGTCATAAAACTACACAGATTGCAGGCAGAACAAAATGTCAAAGGGCACCGTTTTCTATTTCTCAACTACAATTTCATTTCTACAATAAATTTTTATTCTCCACAGATTTTCTGTGTGTGGGGCTTGGGGAAACTTTTAATTGTACCATCTGAGTATGAGATATAGAGATTCTCGCAGTCGTCATATCTTCCCCTTCGTCTATTAATTTGTACACGGCGCGTGATTTTGCTTTCCCGATCCACAAACAAACCTGTCCCATAGACCGTGCGGTAATTTGCACGCATGCGCACTTCAACACATTTGACGCCAAAAATTGTCAGTGACTGTTGTGACGTCAGATTGGCGCGCCAATTTGCTGGTCATTCCCCTCCAGTCATTCTATTTTTAACGACGCGCTGCCGCTTAATTTGCATAACAATGCATCGACGCGCGGGTCGACCGAGCCATCGATGTAATTTGATACGTTCCCACGCCGTGTGTAGCGTACCACACTGTGCATGCAGTCATGTATGTACATGTACAGATGTATGTTCACGTCCGATCCCATAGGGCCAATGTACATTTTAGCACCTTCCTCCATGATTTTAGATACGTTTACAATGTGACAAATTATTTACACAACACAGGGAAATGAAATATTTGATAAAAGGTAGATTTTTAATCAACTGTTCTCATTGGTAATAATTTGAAAAGACAAAAGTTGTTCATCTTTCCTCACGAATTTTTAATAAAAAAATCATCGTGAAAAAAAACCGCCCCCCAGAAGAAGAAAAACACAATTGTTTTAACATTAGTTTTATTCGCATGCATATAAAATCTTTTAGAAATACATTCCTTAAAATTGTGAGTGGTCTCTGCCATATGTATAATCGTTGAAGTAAATGTTAAAAAATTGCAACTCATCGGTATTATTCGATTATGGATACCGACTATTTAGTTATAGCATGGAGGTAGGGGATCGAATACTTACTACGTATGGGTTTTTCTTCTAACGGTATTCGATACTTCAATCGGTATTCGGTAACAATACCATTTCGGTTGGGCCAAATTTAGCTTGTGGAATGACTTTTTGCTGTAATGCGCGTTTGAAAATGGCTTTAGATTTAAAGTTCCACCTCAGTTCCCTCCATAAAATCTGCCGGTTATGCGGAAAGAGAAAAAAAAGCAAAGATAAAGTTTTCCAACGAAGTGGCAAAGAAGGTTGCCAACTATTGTAAGGAAGCGATGGTGATTTTCAGCACAGACGTGACAACTGATGACGTTCAGACGATCCACCCCCGAATATCTGCGACTTGTGCCGCCTGAAGCTTTTTCACAAGAGGAAACAAGCGGCAATCATATGGGAGGAGCACTCAGAGGAGTGCAAGGTTTACAAATCATATGCTGAGCAGAGCATTTTTGTATTGTACGGTACAGACAAAACAGAACAATGTCATCAACATCGCTGAAATACATGTTTTAATCAATTCACATTTTTTTAAATTACAGACGGGTTTGACTTATAAATTGAGTTTGGGTTTTAATTGCTTGTGTGAATTTATTTGGACAATACAGATTTTTTTCTGGGCCCGGTAAGGAATCTCATGTTTTGAAATATTACAGGAATAGCTAAGCAAATGGTTTGTTTTAGTGAGTCTTGCATTTTGGGTTCTCTGAAACTTTTCATACAAGTTTGGCAGCTCAAAAAATTGCAAGACTATTTTAGAGGGACACATTGCTTTTGATTTTGCGATTTGGGCTATAAAACTGAAATGGATATGGTTGGGAAGCTTTTTTAAAAGTAGAATATAAAGATTCACATAAATATCCCTTCAAATTGCGTGTTTTTTGTTTAATTTCGTGACAAATAAAGGTCCGCCATTTGGTAGAACAAAATTTTTGACTCCACAAAATGGCGGACCGTGTTCCCCAGTCGTATTTCCAGTCGCAGCTGGTTGAAGTACGTTCTGTTGATCCATTTTGATGTACTGTGCATGTGGCACGGCGCCCAGCACTGGCAAGTCGCGAGGTAGAGTATAGTACCTGGCGATCATCTGATAGGTTTACAAGGCCACTGGCTGCGGCGCCAGCCTAAAGATTCTTACAGCGTATTTTGCGCATTATTTAGACGGTGGTATTTACTACTGGAAATAAGTCTATGTTTCGCGGGTCAGATGAAAATTTTTTAGTTTTGTAATCACTGCTCACTAATTACAACACATTATACGTGTTTTTTTTACATGAACAACTCTTATAAAAGATAAGGAACATGTCCAAACAGCAAAATGTTTTAACATGTTATACATGTTTTAACAACAGCTAGGCCAAATCAATGCCAAAACGCCATGCAAGCGGAAAAGCCATATTCAGAAACTTGAAATGCATACTTCTCAAAAACGAACAGGGGAATAAGATGTGTGGGTCGGGGAAAATGTCATGTAGCTGTGCGAACTGTGAAGAATATGTACAAATCCAACCTGGCAGGGAGCCTACTTTTTTATTTTTTATTTAACATACGCACAAAACAATAATTGGAGCCAATTTTCCAGACTTCAATTGGTGGCAATTCTCTTTCCAACCGGAATGGGTTACTGGTGAGAATCATTTGTAATTCTGTTTTTATCACAGAACACGTTTACATTTAACTGTCGTTTTTCATAAATACTTTTCTATTGTTAGGTTACTCGTGGTTTTGCATGCATGTCTTATTTTGGGCTAAATTTGAGGCTACATTGCCTGATATCGACTTTTAGCCAAGACTTTGCATTTTTACGGAAAAGTAGCCACATTTTGATCTTATATCTTAAAAAAGGCAAAAATGAAAATCAAGTTAAATATGAACGTGTTACAGCTGCTTACCATCAATTATTGGAGGTGAACAAACAAAGAAATTCACAAGAGTGTGGTTGAACCCGCAACATCCATTGTTATGCCTAATCGTACAGATCATCTTCATCTTCATGTCTTTGTACTAAGACTATATGCAGTATATATAATTTGAAATACAGTGAGATGCCATTTAATCTAAGATTTGATTAGCCACAATAAAGCAAACAGTCAATCGGTGTATTGGAAGTAATAAGTTTCATTTTTATATTATTAACTTCATATTACTACATGTACATGTAAATGTATATTCACACATTGATGAACTTAACACCACCCGTTAAAGGGAAAATGTTTGAAGCCAATTTTCAAGAGAATAATACAAGAGATTTTTTTATTACAATTACCTTAATTAATCTAAGACAATCCATGTAGTATTCATGCTGGCAATTAAGATGCAGAAATGAAAACACGCAAATGCATACACCTGTGAAAAACATAATATTCAATAACAGGCAAAATAAACAAATGGGAAAAAGTAAATTGTGGCTTTATACATCTAAATGCTAATGATCACAGCAAATTTGAACTTTAAAGCAAATACAGTTTAACACTGAAAATGAGAGCACTGTCAATACAACATCCTGCTTATAGACCTTTCTTTAGCTGCATCACAAGCGCATATTTGCCAACCAGTGGTTGGCAAAACTATGGCTGGTCAGGAGTACAAAACCAAAAGAATAATTCACAAAGTGTTAACAAATCTCACGTCAATATTAAAAAACTAAAATAGTAACAGAAAATGCCTCTCATGCCGACAATGATGAATCAAAATGTGCATTTTGAGACCAAAGTTGTTGCAAATCAATAGTCAACTTTGTGTTAGCTTTGGCCACGCATACAAAGTGACAGTCAATGTTTGTAAATGAAAGAAAGGTCTATAACAATACTTTTGTGACTGCTTATACAATGTTCCTGTAATATAACAGGGCAATAAGTCCCAAGGAACTCACAATAAAAGTGTTCAACTGTTTATTTATCAATAATGTTAAAATGAATACCAACAATAGTACAGTTGTCTAATTCTTTAAAACATCCAAACTGTAAATTCTGTACAATTTTTCTTTTTAGTGAAATTAATTCGGCTGGCAGTCTGAAAAAGGAAAATAAAAAGTGCCAGAATTGATTGACATGTGGATTAATTTTCCTAATTTGTTCCATTTTTTAATAGGTAGAAATGGGCACACATTCGTCCGTGTTGGCACAACCAAAGTTGCGTTCATGTTTGGCGGGGCAACTCTTGGCCCAAACAGGAGACTAGGTGCTGCAATACTACGTCCGCGGGAGGAATGCTTTGACTGCTCCATCTATCTACTGGACTTGGAAAGCTACCAATGGACGGAGATCTGAAAAAGAATGTATTCAGGCCATTAACTAAAATAGGGTTATCAACAAATGTTTGCTGATTTCAACAATTTTAACTGTACATGTTCCTTATTGACTGATTTCTACTCCTAATTCTGAAGCAGAATTATGTCTACCAATGTTAATACTACAGGTTTGAAGTGTTCATTTATTTATGATATTTAAAAGAATACTACGAATAGCAATGAACAGAAACATGTACATGTATATTTGTATTTAAAGGAACATTAAAGCTCAACTAACAAGTTAACTAAACCTGTCATTGATATGGACATGAACTTTAATGCGTCAGTATATGTAACTTCTGACAACAAATTTGGAGAAAAAAAATTATGAAATGTGTGCAAACAATTCCGTCCGATATTTATTAAAAATGCAAGGCCCACCGCATGGGTTGGGGCACTTCAGTTTACCACACACCCTCCCCCGGTCAGGTCGGGAACTGCACTGAAAATGTAATTAGATAAAAACAAAAAAAGGGCAATTGTGTAGTGTAGGGCCCCGCTTTAGTTTTGATCAAAATAGAGTCAAGGGTATTTTTTCTCATTCAAAAATGACTTTTTAACCTAGAGCAGACTTCCCTTAATTCTTTTGACATTTTTGTTGTTGTAATTTTGAACAGTTTATTGCGGTAGAAAATGCAATCGCCATCTTTTATTTTCATCGCCACTTTACCCAAAAAATTCCCTCAAAAACTAAAACCCTGCCCTTTATCAATGGCATACCTGTTGGTTTGTAATGTCGTTAACTAGTTTGGCAATTGCATTAATAAAAGTGGGTTTTTTTTGTTTCCTTATAGGGAACAGGGCCCTACACCACACAATAAAAAAAAATAATAATAATAAAATAATTTTTAAAAAAAATATATATATTTTTTTAATCCCCACCATCCGGGGTTGGAGCGCCCCGTCCCCCCAGGGTCGGGATGTCGGTGACAGTTGAAAGATGTTGCAGCGAAAGCATTGGCAAAACTATACTAAAAAAAGGAAATTACAGTGTGTGAAACTGAAGTGAAAGACACATTTTCAGTCATCAGAAAAGAAATAAATGTTATCCTTTTTAAGCTTTGTATTGTAAGTAACACTATTGTTTAGCTCTTGCACGTGTTTCATCACGTGATCACTTGAGAATTATTCGCAAGTTTTGGCAGTTTCATCTAAAAATGGCCATGCATATTGCTCGCGACCATTGCACTATCAATCCGACCACCCACATGTGCCACACCATTCGACAGCTAAACAAATGAACTATTCGGAACTAATTCACTTGATTTCCAACCAAATTTAGTAAGTAAGAATAAAATGATTAAAAATATGGACTCCTTGAGACAGTAAGAAGTTTGAGTTCCAAAAGAGGAAGACGCAAAAAGCTTTTAAACTGTCATAACTCACCCAAAACTTCACCGATTCGGACGCTTTTTTCTGCACGAGACAGCGGCCATCTTAGCTTGTTCTTCTACCATTACTACGCATGTGCAATACCCGATGCATAATGAGTTCATTCATAAAACTGAACCGAGTTCGTACTCGGAAGTGGCCGAAGGCGATGACGCGCGTAAAGCAAGAACGTACGATGACGTCATAATGAGCGGCGCTGTTCACCTAATTTGCATATATGAATTTCCGCGATAGGTTTGTACGTGCGATCCCCTTTGATCGCGCTGCATAGCAACCCATTGATCTCTGTACAAAGTTCAAGCGCAGTTCCCGGATGTCCGACCACGCGAGAATACTTATAATTTCCTGCTATATTCAGGTGACTTTTTTAAATCCTCAATTAGATTGCCAGTAAAACCAAAATGGGACTCAGATTTAAAACAACCTGTAACTCGGGTGGGGGGGGGTATCGGGGAATGACGATTCCAGTACAAAAGTAGGCCTACAGGGCAACGGCGCCGGAACACTTTTGAAAGTGGGGGGCGCAAAATGATGCCATTTTCTATGTTTTTCTTAATGTGGAACTGCCAAAAGTGGAGGGGGGGGGGGGGGGCATTTTCCCAAAATGGAAAAAGTGGGGGGGGGGGGGATCCCCCCCCCTGTTCCGCCGCCGTTGCTACAGGGTCAATCAAAGAAGGACTGAATCCCACCCTTGTGCACAAAAATGTCCAGTGTGGGGGGTGGCCTAGGGGGCTTGGTAGGGGGGGTGTGGCCTGGGGGGGGGGGGGGGGGGGCATGACAGGGGGGGGGGGGGGGGGCGGGGTAGGATAAATCAAGTTGATTTGACTTGTTTGAAATATTTTTTATCCATGTTGTATACAGATAATATTTTCATCTTTAGGTGATTCTCATACTATATTGTAAACTCTTATTTATGCAGTAAATTCTTCTCTTTTTTTCGTATCGAAAGGACGAAGGGGAAATGTCAGATAACTTAAGACTGCCTGCAAAACATCGTTTCAGAATGTTTTGCCATTGCAAAATTGCCAGCTAAATATCCACTGCCTATATTTTTATTTCTTAGATACAGTCGTTTTATGGAACTAGAACATCATATTTGTGGCATAAAAATATATTTCATATTGTTTTGCAGTACATTATCTTCTTGTAAATCAAATGATTATGAAGGTGTTGTGGTTGCATTGAAGTCTACAATGACAGTGCACTTTAAGATCAGATGGACTTTTGTACACAGTCAATGCACGGTATTGAGCTACATGTGGTTGACATTGAAGTCTACAATGACAGTGCACTTTCAAATCAAATTTACTGTGATGGACTTTGGTACACACACACAATGCACGGTATTCAAAATTTGTGTCTGCATTTTCTCATTTGCATATCATTGGAAGGATGTAAACCAATATAGCATGATGCTTGGGCTACATCTATTATTATCATCCGTGAGAAGCCACACCCCTTGAGTAATTCTAGAATTTTCTAGTCGAAATGTTTTTGCTGACTAAAATTTGGAAATTGTATCATGAACTGCATTCACACAGTTCTGATATGTAATCTATTAATTTTGTAGACTAATAAGTACATGTACTCGCCAGACTTTTAGGTATAAATAGTGTTGTTTGCAGATGAACAACTTCATTTTTTGGTAAAAACAAACTCAGAATTATCCAGGTACAGCATGTTTTTATACAATATTTCATACAATATGTATTTGAAGTGAGCAACCTGATTTTAAAGTTGTTTTTTTTTCTTTGATCAGTATTTATGTGACAAGATGACCACTTCATTGTCAGGTAAAGTATGCTTGGTGACTGGCGCAAGTCGAGGACTCGGCCGAGGTATAGCCCTGCAACTCGGTCAAGCCGGAGCAACAGTATACATCACAGGTAATGAGTGAGCCAGTGAGTTTTAATCAAGTGAAGGGTATGAGTGGTAAGTGATGATCGAGATTACCCAGTTGAGTTTGAATTGAGTTTTTGCATGAGAGTGATTGGCTTATAATAAAAATGAAGCAAAGAGAAAGTATTTAATTAAGTGAAAGATGGCTGAAATTTTTAATTACAATGTTTCCAATTGTTTTTTATGGAAATATCAATGAACCTGTATATATAAGGAAGGACATTTTATCACAGCTATTATCAGGGGGCAGTTTTGTTTTTTAAATGTTCATTATAAAAATGTCCCCAATTTTTTGGGCCAGGCAAAATATTAAGAAAATGGGGGGGGGAGGCATTTTGGCAAGGGGAGGAGGGGGAAAGGGTTCCCACTGGCCCCCTTACCACCCTCTAATTTAGACCAGGCATCATGGTGATGCTGAAAAACATCTTTCAATTTCTGACTTGTGAGGTAAGTAAAATGATTAGAAAGTTTTATATCCTAATCTGGAGCTCACAAGAATATCAGTAGTAAAAGAACACACCTAACTGCAATAAAGACAAATCTACAAGTACATTTGTATTGTGGTGGTAATTTAAAGAGGAACTAAAACCAATTTGCATTTTTCTACTTTAGTGGCTTTTCTGAGAGCTTATGCCTCCCCAAACCTAACAAAGTAGGTTTGAAGAGTTTATGCATGGATTTGGCAATTTTAGAGAAGTTTTACTTTGGAGTCGCTTTCGCTCAGAATCAGAAAAGCTCGGGGTCAACCGCGTGTTTACAATCCAATCGTGTGACGTAGCTGCGTGGAGATAGATGACGTCACTATGCGAGTGCCCATTGTGTTTGCGTGCGTGCATGTCTACTAAGTACTATGTGTTGGGTTTTGTCCTAATTTTTTTGTTCCTGGTGGGCATGGTGCATTATTGCATGAACGTTGCACTGATGAGTTTTTCATAATTTTTGTATTATTATATTATCCCCCTCCCCCGAAGACCCTTCGCGGCCCGCGCCCATGGCGCCCCGACACAAGTATTTTTTTTATCACGAATTGGTTGCAATGCCCACTAATGAAAATTTGGCTGTTTAGACGCTGCCGGACACCCCAACAATCGGTAGCAATCTGTACTCTAAACATCATCAATGACCATTTTAATACTTACTCGTGCCCTCTCCCTTTTCTGGAAAGCACCTCCAGATCGCATACGTCGTCGCTTAAAAGGCGATGGTGTCGCGCTGCGTGATCGACTCCTGCTCCCATCTTCAACATGCCGTCGGCTTGGTCGTGGCTGAGAGTGGGCCGCGGGATGGGCATGGGGCGCGGGCGGACTGGGCTGACACTTACATGGACTGGGGTGCGTTTTGGCGGTCACAAACAGCCATAAACCAAGAATTGGTTCGATTGCTTCTTGTCGGTGAATTTCTTTGGGAATTTTAAATGGGCGAAAATTACGCGTCATAATGAAATCCCTAAATCTCCAAAGTGATAAAACAAAGAGAAACAACAGAACCAGTTTTCGGTTATGACCGCCAAAACGCACCCCTGGGCCGGCGGTAGAACGGATTGAGCCTGCAGCCGCTGAGACTACGGTTCGGCGGAAAGCTGGGCATGGTGCCTTAAGCGTTGTGACTGCCAAAGGTTTCAGCCGGAATGGTACATTTATCCCCAGTCTGGCCTTCAGTGATACAATTTCATCTTCACAGTCTTTCGTAAAATGTTCCTTACATATGTAAGACCATTTCGTCAGCCTAAAGTCAGATCGCGTTGTTTCCACAAACCGGACCCACTGCCGTCGTTGTTTTCCATCAACTTTGGGGAATCTTAAAAAAGATAGGTTCGGATTTTTGTCCGTATTTCTTGTGCAGCCACCTACCACACACGTTCTCGGCATAATACTTATTAACTTTAATACATTCGAGCTCCGAATAACTCCAAAAGTAAGCTAGGAAGGCCGTGAATTCGGCAAAAAATGCCAAGAAAGTACGACCAGCTGACGACGAAAATGTCATAAAACACACGTGGATGATAGTACCAACACGCTGCAGACGTGGTGGCTGCACGGCCGGGTAAGCGCACACACGTCATAAGGTCATATGCATACATTTGCATCCCTAATGCCTTTTCAGGAATTGAGACCAAACGCTCACTCCAAGGGGCAATTTTAGTCCATTTTTTTTTCAATGAAATAAATTTTAATCGTTCTTTACCAATTTGTATTCGGTTAGAAGAATATACAAGCTATCAGAAAAGCCAATAAAGTGGAAAAATGAAACTTGGTTTTCTTTCCTCTTTAATATTTTGGGGCAAAAAATGTCGGCGTGTAGCTCTACATGTATAAGTAACTCAGCGTAGCTCTAGAAGTTCTCCTTCAGAAGAAGTCTGTGAATTTATTTTTTATTCAAAAAATCATTTTCCTTGATAATTCCTTAGCAAGAAAGAATCCATTTACTACCAGAAAGCACGGGTAATTATCTTTTAACTTCCTTGAGACTTTTCCTTGAGACTTGTCTTCATCCATCAGGTCGAACTCTTAAAACAAAGACAGATGCCACTTCTGCAGAAACTCAAGGCTCACTGATAACCACTGCAGAGGAGGTGAGTCAACTAACGCCTAAGGCTTTGATGTTGAAGAATACAACTAGGGAGATTTTGCAGTGAGTGATCAAATATAAAAAACAAATGTGTGGAATTATGTGAGTTATTGCTTCATAAGTCCAAGTTGACGGATTCACCAATGATGAGAACTCCCCCCCCCCCCCCCCACCCTCAATCCTTGACCATGTTGTGATGGTCAAGGATTGCCTCTCACTCCCCCACCCCACCTTCACCTCTGTCCTTATGTCAAAATTAATGAAAAAGCTCTACATTCAAAGACATTGTATGTTCTTAGGACCATACACAAGTTACACAACATTTTCGATTGGCAGGGGTATGTTGAGATTTAGCTGACATAATTTTTACAAAATTGTTAAAAAAAGACAATGTTTTTGGTCCGACAGAATATTTTGAAATGGGGGTGGGGGATTGGGGAGTTAAGGGGTGGCTCCTTCAGTATAGGCATGGAGGAAGAATAGGCAAACATATTTTAGAATGCAAGCATTAGCACACATCAAATGAAGGGCACTTCATCAATTCTAAAAATAAACAAAGCAAAAAGCAAAAATTTTGGGAAAAGTGGACCATGTGATGCATATCACCACCCCCCCCCCCCCCCCCCCCCTCCTTTAATCCAAACCTGATTCTACATTGAGTTCACCCAGTTGAATGTTTGGTTTTACTTTTGATTCAGATTGAAGCACGCGGTGGTAAGTGTATTCCCGTGCAGTGTGATCACTCGGACGATGCGCAAGTTCAGCGTCTTTTTGAACAAATCTCCAAGGAGCAAAATGGACGTCTGGATATCCTGGTCAACAATGCATATGCAGGAATCAGTGTAAGTCGGGCAGAATCTTGAATTTAATGATGTCCTTTCACCCTTCCCTCTTTAAATTAAATTTCAGACATTAACAAAAATGTTGAATTTTTTTTTTTTAATCCCCTTTTTATTCTGTGCCTGCCCAGCTTTAATGTATAGTTGGTAGCCGTGTCATCTATAAGATGATTGTCAATGGGCCATCTTTGTGCTGAGGTACCAGAGGTACCAGGCAAACCCCTACTCTTTCATGACAGGTGCTCTGGGTTCTTGTACGTGCACTGATCTTGTAGAGCACACGGGACTTCCAGCTTTAACGTCCCATCAGAAGGACGTGGACCCTCTTGAGATGAGAACCTGTCATGCTTCAGACCAATGCACTGATTATTGCCAAGCATACTAATGCAAGCAACACATGGTGTGGTTTCCCATCTAAGTACTACCTGAAGTCAACTTTGCTTAACTTTTATAGTAGTGTGCCACATACTGTCTGGGACATGTTGATGCTCATTAAAGGTTCACCAAAATCAAATTAGGAACAATATTAAAAGTGGTTCTGATACAATTATAAATACGTGAGAAATGGAGATTTTTATTTAGATTTGTGTTGTCGTAATTTGTTTAGATTTGTGACAGAAAAAAATCATAATCAGCGTAATCGGCAGAAACAAAAAAAACATTGTTTGTCATGCCCCGATGTCTGGAACAGAATGCAAAACGCATTGTGTACATAGACTCTTTTACAAATACATTTAGCTAAACTGCATTGTGGGACAGTTTGCATCAAAATTTGGTGCATAAAATCCTGTAGTCAGGCTGTCCGTAAAAGTGTCTGTGTATACATTGACAAACAATGCCATTTTAATAAATTACTTCTATATATTATTTGAAACAGTGACCTCTGATATTTTCCATTGTGTAATGACAGACGCTAATTAATAATAAGGGAAAGCCATTCTGGGAGAGGCCATCATCTTTCTGGGACACTCTGAACAATGTTGGATTGAGGTAAGTTGGTTTGTCTGCATTATTAAAGCTGTATATTTCTAATTTAGCAGCAGGGACAGGGCACTTTGGGGGTTTAGCGTCAAACCTTACAGAAGGCAACTTGTTCTGTTTTGTCTGCATTTTATTTTGACGTTGGGATGTGAAGAGATGTGTGAAAACTACCAGTTTTAATTTTAAAGTAAGTATATTCAATATACATTAACAAGAAGAACTCAAATATTAGAAATACTTTTACAAGAATTTTCTCACCGAAGCAGATTTATTGTTTGTCTTGATCAGGGGTCATTACATCGCTGCTTGGCATGCTGCCAAGATGATGGTGCCGGCTAAACAGGGTCTGATCGTCAACATCTCGTCGATTGGAGGGCGGAGCTACCTGTTCAATGTCGCCTACGGGGTCGGAAAAGCTGGGGTGAGTTAATGTCTTGTTTGATAACCATACGCATACTACGTGAAGACAAATATTTCATATGTGGGAAAACAAAATGTGGGAAAATAACTCCATGTCATGGGCTGTTTTGATGTGCGCTGTATTATGGGCTGTTACACTTTTATGTTTCAGTCAACCAATTTTTGTCAACACTGAACAGCATTCTTCAAACCTGTTTTTTCTGCTGTTGCAACCATACATATTAATTGACCGAAATAACATTGCATTAAGCAAACTTATAGCCAAACTCAGTCTGCGCCCAAGCATGATTTTCCTGACCATATGATGTTAAAACGTACTTTGGAATCCAACATCATGTCTACACTTGAGCCGAGGCTCAAGTTTAAGTCCAGATTTAGCACGCTTTTGAATTTGTGTCTTTTGGTGGACTTGCGTACGGACTCGATGATAACACTGGTAAGAATGTGACAAATCTCATCCATTCTGCAGTGTGACCGTATGGCAGCAGATTGTGCTATTGAGCTAAAGAAACACAATGTTGCATTTGTTTCACTGTGGCCGGGAGCCGTGAAAACAGAGATCACCCTTGAAGCCATGGCTTCCAATAAATTTGAAGGAGACGTGGTGAGTATACAGTCTTGAAATCCGTCTGCTGATTATTGTCGCTACATTTCTAAACATAAGGGAATTAAAGTTTGATGGCTCAGTCTCTTTAGTGTCAGTAATGTCTGAGGAGTGTCTTAGCTGACGGATCCAGCGTAGCCGCTAGCCATAATTATGGGGGCCGACAGCCTTGCCCCCCCCCTTAAAAAATCAGATTTTGCTTTTTTAGTAGTAATAACTGAATATGCCACAAACCGTTGCACACATGGCTATTACTAGGCCTGTAATTCAGGTGTTCTAAATGCAGCATTGATAGCACTTTTATCAAAATAATGCGCTTTTTGTAATATTAGGTAATATTAAAGGTACACATTGCTTTGGATTTTGCGATTTAGGCTATAAAACTTAAATTGGATATGGTTGGGAAGCTTTTTTAAAAGTAGAATATAAAGATTCACATAACTATCCCTTCAAATTGCGTGGTTTTTGTTTAATTTCGTGACAAATAACGGTCCGCCATTTTGTAGAACCAAATTTTTGACTCCACAAAATGGCGGACTGTGTTCACCAGTCGTATTTCCAGACGCATCTGGTTGAAGTACGTTCTGTTGATCCATTTTGATGTACTGTGGCACGGCGCGCAGCACACTGGCGATATGTGTCGAGAGGTAGAGAATTGTACCTGGCGATCATCTGATAGGTTCACAAGGCCACTGGCTGCGGCGCCAGCCTAAAGACTCTTACAGCGTATTTTGCGCAATATTTAGACGGTGGTATTTAGTACTGGAAATAAGTCTATGTATCGCGGGTCAGATGTCAGGGGTAAGCGGCCAATTTTTTTGTTTTGTAATCACTACTCACTAATTACAACACATTATACGTGTTTTTTTGCATGAACAACTCTTATAAAAGATAAGGAACATTTCCAAACAGCAAAATTTCATGACATTTGAAGGCAATGTGTCCCTTTAACAGAGATTGTGGAGACGATCTTTCGTGTGACAGTGCTTTATTTAAGATGGCTGCTTCCATGTCATGTTTGCGTGTGATCATGACAGTGGACGAGAGAGGGCGCTATAACAGAGATATGGTCAAGGCATAATCCTACACTTTTGACATTTTTTAATGTAAAAAGCACAGTATAAATTGTTATTTAAACACGGCTGGAAGTTGTTTAAACACGGCGCGGTTTTAAACATTTTTTTCGGTGTCACACGAAATGTAGAGTCCTACAAAATCTGGTCAATTTTATTGGTTGAACACTCGAGCGACCAGCCACCCTCCTAATAACGCAAGCGCAATACTACCGATGCGTCCGTATTTAGAGTCCATAATTTCACGCTATACGTCACCGGCACTGCTGCGTTCTGCACCACCTGGCAAACGCGTCGCGCGCGCGTCTATTTCCATATAAGGAAATGTTTACCGCTACTCGCGCGTGGCACGAACCATTAAATAGCTGGAGGGGTAATTTACAAACCAAGGTAAAAAAAATTTAAACAAAAACATTGGAAATTTTTAATTTTCGGTGGTTTTTGCTTAAATATACAAAAAAGGTATTTTATGAATGGGAATAAATATGTGCTGGGCCGGTTTTAAACGTACGTTTAAAACCGGCCCAGCACATATTTATTCCCTTATTATTCCTCTGCTTAAAGCTTACAGTCTTTAGGAAATGGAGGTTTCATTAGCAGAATATCATGTGCTTAGCAACTTCTGATGTTGGGTGTGGCCCGGATGGTAGACTACACATGCTTAGGTGTTTCTTCCATTTCTGTACTTTTACAACGGGGAAGCAAATATGGCTTGATATTTTGGGAAACAGTTTGTATCAATTTTTAAAACAGATGACGTGGTGTTCTCCTTTACCGATTATCAAAAGAAAAAAAGAAAATGTCAAAAATGAGTTCTTTGGGAAATTTGGGGTGGTTACCCTCTGCATAATAATTGGGAAGAGACTCATCCTAGAAAAGGGTAATTGCAGTGTAGAGTTTGTATATTATTAACCCCCCCCCCCCCCCCCCCCCCGATGCCAAATTGTACCACACAAGCTATGAGAGAGAAAGGGGTTGGTTTTCATACATTGTGATGAGGGTTTATGATTGCAATTGCATGTGCATCTGTTTTTTATAATTTTACAGAAAACTGCATTTGAAACGGCGGAGTCAGTTGAGTATTCTGGCATGGCAGTTGTGCATCTGGCGCAAGGTAGGTACTCGTAACTCTAGATGACGGAATAAGTAAGCAGGTATGTAAGCTAGGCGTTGAACACAAGAAGAGGCATTTTTTGAGTAGAAGCTGGTAATCTGTCCATAAATTGATGTTACCAAGCTTAATTTTTAATACTTGACGTACAAATCTGATCTAGAAATTAACATGAAAAAAGAGCAGACGATGTACTCAAAGTTTGTCAAGAATGTTTGCATTGTCTGGTTCACAGCACCCCCTGTTCTATTGGATTTGACTCACCCAGCTGTCTGGGAAGCTGGGTGACTGAGTGATGAAGACCTCTGCACTAGTAAACAGAAGGTCCTGGGTTCAAGTCCAACCTGAGAAAACACTGAGCATACAATGCTTAATACCAAGGAAGGGAAAGGTCTCCTTTACATTCAAGAGTCTTGGTATTACCACTCCCCCCCCCCCCCCCCCCCCAACCACACTCCAGATAAGAACATCATGAAGAAGTCCGGCCAGGTTCTTATAACAGCTGATCTCGGCAATGAGTATGGCTTCAAGGACATCGACGGCAAATCCGGATGATCAAGACACTGCTCTTGATGACAGGGCGGCACACGTGGCTCGCCGCCATGGTTCCTTCATTTCTCAAGCTGCCCTGCTGGATCATAACAGTGGGAACTGGCAAATTGTAAAGTGGTTTAACGTTATTGATCCTAGGAATTCAATTTTGGGGGATGTGCTTGTTCAATCAAAACGAGAATCACCAACTAACATTTCCGATACTAAGAAACAGGATAGGTCTGTAATTGAACTAGATGTAGTCATGCTATAGATTTGTGAACTATATGCAGTTTTTACCGTTCCTATTTTGTATGGTTTTGTTTAACTAATTCTATTTGGTGGTAGTAAAATGTACTTTGGAGTTGAAAGAAAGGTTTGCGGAAACACCATGTGGAAGTATTTCTCAAAAAAGAGAGAATGGTTCTGAAAAGAACCAGAGGTATAACTCGACGTTCCGGTCAGTAAGCTCTGACCGTCTTCAGGAGAATGTCTAAACTCTAAGAAAGTAACCTATATGAGTAACCTTGGTGGTTTATAGATAAATTCATTACTGAGGAGCAGAAGCTCGTAGTTTCCTGCTGATTTATTTACCTTTCTATTCTACTGTTCCACAAATTGTGATTTTCATTCAAAGCCTAATGTGGGATCACTGAATGTAGTACCTCAGCAAAAAGCGGTAGTTCTACTGACAATACTGCCTGTTAAATAAGGATGCTGTCCGTTAGGGGCCATTCAAAATGTTCAATGTTTTAAAATTTCGATATTTTGTTTAGAAAATGTGGGTGGGTGGGTGGGTCAAGGAAATTACTGAAAATCGAAATTTTACTTTTTAATAAAAAACAAAGGAAATTAAAAGAAATGCTCTTTTGACTTGCCAATTCCACTCCCGCATTTCGATTCGTTTGTTTTGTTCAACCCTATACCCGTACGCCTATGCGTAGTCTTAGACGTTGTATGATCCGTTGTTCAACAGAAAGTACAATTCTATAGACCTATTTTAATTCTCCCTAAGTCATGCATCAAAATATACCCAATCGAGTACGCACTGTAGACTGGTTCCCGCCTCTGCTGCTACCAATTAAATACCGCAGCAGAGACTAGACGGGAACCGTGCTAATAAGCATACACGTTGCTTGCGCGTTGCGAATTGAAGCCCTTGGAAAACGATATGTGTACTTGCGTGATTTTTACACAAATGTCAACTTCAAAAGGGGTATTGTGTGGCTTCAACTTCAAGAATTTCGGAAGTTGTTGAAATTTTTTACTTGTGACTTGAATTGAAAAAAAATAACTTGGTAAAAAAGTCGCTGGCCGCCACGTGGGTGGACCATAGAGCAAGGAACTGTTCCTTGCTCTATGGGTGGACGATCTGAGTGGCGATATTGTGACCGAGAGCTTTGGCGGTGTTAAGTTTTTGAAAGTTGTTTAGGCCTTTGCGTTTGTACATTAGGATTTTAAGATCGCTAACCTTTCACAACATTTCTATCATGCCGTAATTTGTAGAGTATTTTATCGCCATATCGGCGATGAGGGGGGGAAAATATCGACTACGAAACAAATCAGTATCGCCAGCGCTAGGTCAGAAGCTGATTATGAAACACAGAAAATCATCAGGGCACGTGTTAAAATGGGGGAGATCCACAGCTAGCTGCATCATGCTGTCATGAAACTGGGCATTTTATTATTTGTTTAATTGAATGGCAAATCAATATTTTAAGATCGAAAATTGGAATGGGTGGGTGGGTCAAACAAATTTCGAAAAAAAATATCGAAATTTTAAAACATTGAACATTTTGAATGGCCCCTTATAGTAGGGTACAATTTACAGAGGGGGCGGTGGGAGGGGGAAAGTGGGGGGGGGGGCGTGGCAGGGCAAGGGAGGAGCACTTGAGTGTTGCATATTTTCTAGAACACATCTGGGAGAAAATACAGTGAATTTTGTATCCAGTTTCAATCTCCAGTGGGGAAGGGGTATGTAGGTATTCAGATCAATGTACAGCTAAGTAGTCCAATAGGATGATGTTTGTTGAAGATTTGGGGTTGCAGAATATCAAATATCATATCTCTTCTCTATTTTCTTAAATTCTGAACCGTATTTGGTCCATTATTAACTTTTATTTATAAAACTTTCTGCTGATTCTTTATTCTGTTTGGTTAAACTATTGTTACATGGCTTTACTAATACAGATTTGTAAACAATTTTCTTTAGAGGGTCCCAGCAAAGAAATATCCATATGGTTTGTGATTTCAAAACTACATGGTTATCCCGGATGATTTTTTTATATACAGTTTTTCCAAATTAAATCTTTGGTTTTTTTTCACGATGCTTTGATGATGTACTATGATGCATACTCATTGAATGAACACATACTGCTGCTTCCCTCAACCTAAACCCCCTACCTTTCTTATTTTTTTTTTATTAAAGTGTTAGTTGAGTTGTGTTTGATTAAATTGGACAATCGTATCGGACAGTAGTACAGTGTGAGAAGCAACTATTTTGACATAACTAGGGTTAACATAACCACTTAGAGATAAATTGAACAAAACATTGTTATGCCTTATTCAAAAATTGTTCTGCCTTACTGAAAATTTGTCTGTAGTTAAATATGAATTAAATTTTGTAATGATTTTCGTAAAACGTTGATTCTTCAAAGATATATTTGTAAGTCGGTATTATTCGTATAAGAACTGATAAGATGCCGATCTATATAGGATCGATGGTGGTGATCAATAAAAGTGAAAATCATGCCGTGGTACTTTAATTGATGTGACAAATGTCAGATTTTCTTTCCGAGGGGGGTCGGGGCACTGCGTACAAAGTTTTGCCTGCAAGAAACTTGCCATCCGCATGGGCATCGCTAGAGGGGGTGTGGGGTGTAACCCCCCCCCCCCCTCCCTCCCCCCACATTAGTTGATTTTGTCGGCAACTTCGTATCGAGGTGTATGATAGTACGTAAGTATTCTAGATAATGTCACTCCATCACCCCCCCCCCCCCCCCCCCCCCCCAATCTGGATATTTTTTAGGTGGGGTGGGGGGAGGGGGATTCAGGGGGAAGGTGGAGTTTTCCCGTCGGAAACGTGGTCTTGTGATGCACCTGCCCCCCCCCCCCCCACCTCCACTTTTTATTCTTGACTGTTTCGAGCTTTAAACGTACAAATAGATCTGCAATGATGGAATTGAATTCTTGTGGGGCCGCAAAGAATTCGGCACTTGTGAATATTCGATAAAAGGGTGGGTGGGTCTTTCCTTCAATGTCTCATTGAAAAATAAATACATTTTGCATTGCATGCTAGAAAAATAGCGGTTTTGAAAGTTACTTTCGGGGTGAAACTCGAAAAGTGTAGTATACTGACAGCAATGGCGGCGGACAGTGTAGCCACCTCCCCCCCCCCCCCCCCAACACTTTTCCACTTGGAAGGAATTCCCCCCCCCCCACTTTCAAGTGTTCCGCCGGCGCCGCACCTGAGTGACAGCACGTGATTCTATGTAATAATTGACAAGGATCAAGTCTATTTTATACAACGCCTGAATAAATCCCCGCCATCCGATTGGTGGATCGTCGATCACGTGCATTGAATTATTCGTCCCATCGTACGACGCGAACCCGCACCGCCAAAAAAAGTTCTATCACATGGTTCTATCAAACGGTAACGCGTTTGATAGAACTTCCCCGCCACTACAACACGGCTGTCATTAGACTGGTTCCCGGTCCCCGTTGTCCTTCGGACTTCAAATATGCATAGTATATACATATGGGGACCGGGAACCAGTGTAGGCTGTCATTCACACAAAATGGCGGACGGTGTTTCCGAACCGCAGTCTACCTCCATGGTTTTCCTATTACAACAGATAAATATTTGAACAAGTCGTACTTGTAGGCGATGCTGACGCTGCTAACACAAAGAGACAAATGAAATATGCAGTCAAACGATTAGAGGAATTTGCAAGACATGCAGGAACAACAATTAAAGCTTTAACTAATTCGGAACTGGACCACTTTTTGTCACGGTTTTATGCGGAACTGAGAAGGTAAACGCACGTTGTACACAAAGAAATCCATGCATGCAATCTGTCGGATTTATTCAGGCGTCAGGGGCGGATCTAGGTTTTAACTAAGGGTGGGGGGGGGCGGGTTTAACTGAGGTGATTGGCCTACACACCCCAGCGTGCCGAAGGCACGCCTTGCTAGGGGGGTCCGGGGCATTAAACCCGTAAAGCATGCCCCCCGGAAAAATTTCACTGGGCAGCCCAAGGGGGGGTGTTTAAACCCCCAAACCCCCCCCCCCCCCCCCCCGTAGATCCGCCACTGGGCGTTGTATAAAACAAATATGCATGTTTCACATTCGTGCAATGGTATTGGTAAGAATAATTTCATTCGGTGACAGATGGAAAGTCCCATGGAACATTCAATCTGTACCTCTTGAAATTCTTCTGGAAAGAGTTCTATATCCGGACATCACTTATTTTCCCTTAATATGACTTAAAAACTACCAAAAAGTGTAAATCTGATGAAGAAACACGAATTTAGGAGGGAAAAATTTTCAACTTATTCTTTGAGAATACTTTGACTTTTTCTGTCATGGCCCATAGACTTTGTGCACGAGGTATAAGTGATGTTCGGATTGGAACTCTTCCACATGCCCGCGTGTACGTGCTCTGGACAGGTGCCAGTCGTTGCGTTGGATAGAAGGGACATAGCAATTCCACTCGGCCAAGCAGGGACAGCGATCTACATGAGCGACAGTTTTTTGTCGTGCCGGTATTATGTGGTACATAATTTTTCTTTTATCATACTTCAAAGTACATGCAACTCATTGTGTTTAATGCAGTCGTAATGGCGTTGGTTCAACTTCAATAGTCGTGCGTTTTTTATGGTTTGATAGTGTAGCCATGGTCTTATTTCTCCATGGTGTAGCGAAAGGCTTATTGGCGCTCCTTAGTTTTGAAACATTGGCGCGCCATAGATCCTGCGTGCGTGCTATTTTTAGAAGCGGCGAGTATAAAAGCGGCAGTGCGCGCTCGGGGACTTGTCTCTTTTTGCCACGGAGCTAGCTGCGTGGATTGGGTGTCGGATCGCTGGCAAGTTCTACTCTACACTTACGGAGCGACTCAAGTCGGGGAGATCCAGTCGATAACGGTGGGCATCGCTTGTACTTATCGTGAGTGTTGAGCAGTATTCTCTGTAGTGGGGAGTTAATTAATTGCGACGAAGTTGCCGTATGTCAACAGCAGCGATTTTCTGAGCACAAACACTGCACTTCGTTACACCATGGTTACACACAGCCTCTCTGATAATCTGGGCCGTTCAATTAGATCTCGGGGTTTGTTCCGTTCATGTTCAGCTAAACAATTCGCTAACAGAAATTGTCCCCATTTGTCGAAATTCCCCAACTTGAATCCCCTAGCCCAACAAGTGGATTTTGTCAATGGAATGATATTAGTTTAGGCCTGTCCGGATTCTAGAAGGAGCCTTGAAGCATAGAGCAAGGAACAGAACTCCCTCCCCAACCCTAGTCCGAGTAACTTGGACCCTTCATATCGCCTTTTTAAACATTTGGACATGATCTGGCGATAGTAGGGTCCAAGTCGATTGTGCGATAGAGAATGGGCCTTGGCCAAACACAAAATCCCCCCAAAAAACATCAGAATTCAACCTTACAACGGCCACCAAAATACTAGATACGCCACCACCTGACCAAGTGGAGTTCCGTGATCAGATAAATGTACCAAGGTTTACTAAACATCCAAATAAAAAGTGAAATTTTACCGTTTACATATGAATTTGTTGTGTTCACTTAAGCTCAAACCTCTGTGCGGGGCCCATTTCCGGGCGAAAATCCGCGTAAAATGACCCTTTTTTTCGACGTTTCGGGTCATAGTTTGATAACCATGCGGTCTTTTTCACCGGGTTAAACGGTTCTATACGATTTAACTCTTTGTCGTTCTCATGATATATATACATATATTTTATCTTGAAAAAAATCCACGTACTTTCGGCTTTGAAAATGTGAACTTTTCATCATTTGTCTGTGTAAACGCACCGATTGAGCGCCCTCGCGTCGACTCTTTTGACTGTAACTCCTTACTGGAGTATCGAATCGTACGGGGTTAAACGGAATCGAATAGCTTAGATCCTCCTCTTTCCTTACATGTAAAACCTGTTATGATTGGTTGAAAAACACCTACGTACTTTTCACAAAGAAAAAAGTGGCCAATGACAACTTTCGATCGATAAGGCATTGTTCGAGACTTACATCGATTTACCATTGCTTACCACGCGTTACATGATCTTGGACTCTGCTCATCACCCGTTTTACAAGACAGATTTTCTTCGATTTTACTGTAACTAAGACATTTAAAAACTATCCATTTGTGAATCAGTTATCTGGCATTAAAACTGTGTTCTTTTGAGGAGTTAATTTCATTTTGAAATAATGTAAATTTGGAACTGAATACTGTTCATTCAAGGCAGCTACAGAAATTATGTGATGCAAAGAACGTACACTTGTTTATTGGGCCGTACCATTTTGTATGTGGGGAGTATATATATATGCATGTACACCCACATACGTATGTCTTTTCCAAAATAATTGAGATTATGTGTTGTTTAGAAAATTAAACAATTACTAAACTTAACTATATCTTTGTTTCCTACTTGCAGCTATAAACCAGTGCCTGTGTTTATGCATGCCCTCGTGCAAAGATGTTTTGTTTTACCCATTTTGTGAATGGAGTGTGCCGGGCCACATTTCAGGGCCGAACGCACAGCTACACAGGACCAGCGTTAATCCAATTTAATAACCATAGACCTCTGTATTATACTCTACGCGCCAGATTTAAACTGTGAAATTAAGTGAACAAAAGTGGGGTTAACAAATTCCCAGAGACCCCCGCAGAACATGTCTTTTCGCCGTTTTGAAGTTCAAAAAGTGACTCCTCCATCTTGCATGACGTACGTCACCCTGATGCGCAGCGCCCGCATGCACCGCCCGACAACCTGCCGGCGACTGCTTCGCGAGTGGTAAAACGGTCGCTGTACGTGTTCGTGTGTAGATCATAGAGTTCATCCTCGACTCCATGGGCGCGTGTGCGTTCCTTCACTAACCCCTGGCCGTGAGGAATACGCTAACGACGCTGACTGGCTATTCGAAATGAATTATTATGTACTGAAAGTGAACCGCGCGCGTAATCCGAATGTTGAACGCCCTGTGTGCGCTCGCGTCCGCGTTAACATCCTGTTCGTCACGTCACATCAGCAAAACGACTCCGAGCACTTTTTTTCCATTATCAAGACAAGGCCACTAGTCTTGGTGGCTACGATAAACGATATGGATTTTTTCTGGTCAGGAAATACATGTATTTTATGTTTAAACAGAGATAGAAAAGGCACACATATTATAAATTCGAGTCGAGGCCGGAAATCAAAATTGTTCCAATCGATAATAAATTTACTCATTTATCCAGTTCAACAAAGCAGCTCATTCTCAATGACAGTGTTTGCCGCCGCTGCAGAAGATGCATCGAAAGGTTTGACAAATTTGCGAAAACAGCTGAGAAAAACATTTGGAAAATTACACAACTGACATCCGGCGATAATGGGCGGAAACGGTCATGACGGTCGTCATACTTTTTCTTCCTCCCGATCCCACCAGGCCGGCTGTTTACTATTATACTCAGTGCAGTGTTAGATTTAACGTCAGGCGGGAAAAACATTAGGCATCATTATTAGGAGCTAATCACATCCTTCCAAAAGATTGATTCTACAAATAAAACCTTCCTACTAAAAACACTGCGTCGCGCGTTAAACACATCGACTGCAGTCCTAATTACCATATCCCACTATGTGGGATATGGTAATTACACAATTCCAGGGGTTAAGATCGCGCAAGGCATGGTGGGAAAACATGGCGCCGCAAGATCGTACCCATGGTAACGAGGTTGCATAGAGTTATACATGTAGCATGTGTAGTATATTGATTCGAGGTTTCACGCGCGTCATGAGGTAGGAAATTCTTCACGAAACAGTCGCCGGCATAAACAGGTTGTCGCGCGGTGCATGCTAGTCTTGGTTCCAAGACGTCCTTAGCGCGGTGCGACGTACAGCGCGCACGGCATGGCGGCACCCTCTTGCTACACAAACACAAACACACGCCTTGGCGAGAGGGCGCTGTCGGCCGGCCGTGCGCGCTATACGTCGCACCGCTAAGAACGTCTTGGAACCTAGACTAGGTGCATGCGGGCGCTGCGCATCAGGGTGACGTACGTCATACAAGATGGAGGAGTCACTTTTTGAACTTCAAAACGGCGAAAAGACATGTTCTGCGGGGGTCTCTGGGAAATAAACGGTAAAATTTCACTTTTTATTTGGATGTTAAGTAAACCTTGGTACATTTATCTGATCACGGAACTCCACTTGGTCAGGTGGTGGCGTATCTAGTATTTTGGTGGCCGTTGTAAGGTTGAATTCTGATGTTTTTTGGGGGGATTTTGTGTTTGGCCATTCTCTATCGCACAATCGACTTGGACCCTACTATCGCCAGATCATGTCCAAATGTTAAAAAAGGCGATATGAAGGGTCCAAGTTACTCGGACTACCCCAACCCTAACCCTCCAGGGTATTTTGGCTAGAAACCCTGCCAGATGCATCAGATTGCATACTTTGTCACATTGACTTGTGTGGAGAGTGCAGCAAGGTCAAGCTGTCACCACAGATGCACTGTGCTGAGTCTGGCAGGGTTAGGGATTTATTAAGGGAGAATGACGATTCCTGTACAAAAGTAGGCCTACAGGGCAACAGCGCCGGAACACTTTTGAAAGTGGGGGGCGCAAAATGATGACATTTTCTATGTTTTTCTTTATGTGGAACTGCCAAAAGTTGGGGGGGGGGGGCATTTTCCCAAAATGGAAAAAGTGGGGGGGGGGGGGGGGGGGGGGGGAATTGAGCTACATGTATTGGGTGTTATGGTTGCATTGAAGTCTACAATGACAGTGCACTTTCAGATCAAATGGACTTTTGTACACAGTCAATGCAGGGTATTGAGCTACATGTGGTTGACATTGAAGTCTACAATGATAGTGCACTTTCAGATCAAATTTACTGTGATGGACTTTGGTACACACACTCAATGCACGGTATTCAAAATTTGTGTCTGCATTTTCTCATTTGCATATCATTGGAAGGATGTAAACCAATATATAGCATGATGCTCAACGCTTATTGGGCTACATCTATTAATCATCCGTGAGAAGCCACACCCCTTGAGTAATTCTATAATTTTCTAGTCGAAAATTTTTGCTGACTAACATTTGGACATTGTATCATGCAGTTCTGATATGTAATCTATCAATTTTGTAGACTAATAAGTACACGTGCTCGCCAGACTTTTAGGTATAAATAGTGTTGTTTCAGATGAACAACTTCATTTTATGTTGGTAAAAACAAACTCAGAATTTTCCAGATACATGTTTTTATACAATATTTCCTAATTATGTATATGTATGAGATGTGAGCAACCTGATTTTAATGTTGTTTTCTTCTTTGATCAGTAATACTTGATGTGACAAGATGACCACTTCATTGTCAGGTAAAGTATGCTTAGTGACTGGCGCAAGTCGAGGAATCGGCCGAGGTATAGCCCTGCAACTCGGTCAAGCCGGAGCAACTGTATACATCACAGGTAATGAGTGAGTCAGTGAGTTTTAATCAAGTGAAGGGTTTGAGTGGTAAGTGATGATCGAGATTACCCAGTTGAGTTTGAATTGAGTTTTTTGCATAAGAGTGATTGGCTTATAATAAAAATGAAGCAAAGAGAAAGTAATAATTAAGTGAAAGATGGCTGAAATTATTTATTACAATGTTTCCAATTGTTTTTTATGGGAATTTCAATGAACCTGTATATGGAAGGAAATTTTATCACAGCTATTACCAGGGGGCAGGTTCGCTTTTTAATTGTTCATTATAAAAATGTCCCCAATTTTTTGGGCCAGGGGAAAATATTAGAAAATGGGGGGGGGGAGGCATTTTGGCAAGGGGGAAACGATAGGAGGGGAGAGGGTTCCCACTGGCCCCCTTACCACCCTCTAATTTAGACCAGGCATCATGGTGATGCTGAAAAATCATCTTTCAATGTCTGACTTGTGAGGTAAGTAAAATGATTAGAAAGTTGTTGCCTGAGAAATAACACCATGTCATGGGCTGTTATGTGCGCTGTATTTTGGGCCGTTACACTTTTATGTTTGTCAACCAATTTTTGTCAACACTGAACGAACAACATTCTTCAAACCCGATTGTTCTTTTCTGCTGTGTAACTAAACATATTAATCAACCGAAATAATATTGCAATTTTTGTCTTTTGGTGGACTTGCATACGGACTTGAAGATAATACTGATAAGAATGTGTTGGCATGTGAATCTCATCCATTCTGCAGTGTGACCGTATGGCAGCAGACTGTGCTATTGAGCTAAAGAAACACAATGTTGCGTTTGTCTCACTGTGGCCGGGAGCCGTGAAAACAGAGACCGCCGTTGAAGCCTTTGCTTCCGATCAATTTAATGCTGATCGAGGAGGTCAGGTGAGTATAGTCTTGAAATCCGTCTTCTGATTATTGTCGCTACATTTATACACAATATGGGAATTAAAGTTTGATGGCTCAGTCTCTTTAGTGTCAGTAATGTCTGAGGAGTGGCTTAGCTACTGTTCATCAAGGACGGATCCAGTGTGGCCATATGAGTCCAACAGCCTTGCCCCTTCTTCCTTAAAAACACCCAACTCCGATTTTGTTTTTAGTAGTAATAACTGCATATGCCACAAACTTGCACACAGGTGTTCTGAATGCAGCATTGATAGCTTATTTTATCAAAATAGTGCACTTTTAATATTATTTTATGTAAAAAGCACAGTATAAATTTCTATTATTATTATTCCTTTAATGTACACTAGACATGCTTAGGTGTTTTTTTCAATTTCTGCACATTTACAATGGGGAAGCAAATATGGCTTGATATTTTGGGAAACTGTATGAATTTTTAAAACAGATGACGTCATGTTCTCCTTTACCGATTATAGAATAGAAAAAATTGAAATGTCAAAAATAGGTTCTTAGGTTACCCCCACCCCCCCTCTCCCGATGCCAAATTGTACCACACAAGCTATGAGAGAGAAAGGGGGTTGGTTTTCTTACATTGTCAGGAGGGTTAATGATTGCAATTGCATGTGCATCTGTTTTTCATAATTTTACAGAAAACTGCATTTGAAACGGCGGAGTCAGTTGAGTATTCAGGTATGGCAGTTGTGCATCTGGCTCAAGGTAGGTACTCATAACTCTATAGATGACGGAATAAGTAAGCAGGTGTGTAAGCTAGGCGTTGAACACTAGTAAAAGAGGCATTTTTTGAGTAGAAGCTGGTAACCTGTCCATACATTTATGTTACCAAGCTTAATCTTTATACTTGACGTACAAATCTGATCAAGAAATTTACATGAAAAAAGAGCAGACGATGTACTCAAAGTTTGTCAAGAATGTTTGCATTGTCTGGTTCACAGCACCCCCTGTTCTATTGGATTTGACTCACTCACTGTCTGGGAAGCTGGGTGACTGAGTGATGAAGACCTCTGCACTAGTCAGCAGAAGGTCCTGGGTTCAAGTCCAACCTGAGAAAACACTGAGCATACAATGCTTAATACCAAGGAAGGGAAAGGTCTCCTTTACAGTCGAGAGTCTTGGTATTAACACCCCCCCCCCCTCCCCACCACCACACTCCAGATAAGAACATCATGAAGAAGTCCGGCCGGGTTCTTAAAACAGCTGATCTCGGCGATGAGTATGGCTTCAAGGACATCGACGGCAAATCCGGATGATCAAGACACTGCTCTTGATGACAGGGCACACGTGGCTCGCCGCCATAGTTCCCTCATTTCTCAAGATGCCCTGCTGGATCATGACAGTTGGAAATGTCAAATTGTAAAGTGGTTTGAGGTTATTGATCCTAGGAATTCAATTTTGGGGGATGTGCTTGTTCAATCAAAACGAGAATCACCAACTAACATTTCCGATACTAAGGAACAGGATAGGTCTGTAATTGAACTGGATGTAGTCATGCTATAGATTTGTGAACTATATGCAGTTTTTACCGTTCCTATTTTGTATGGTTTTGTATATTTACTAATTTTATTTGGTGGTAATAAAATGTACTTTGGAGTTGAAAGAAAGGTTTGCGGAAACACCATGTGGAAGTATTTCTCAAAAAATGAGAGAATGGTTCTTAAAAGAACCAGAGGTATAACTCGACGTTCCGGTCAGTATGCTCTGACCGTCTTCAGGAGAATGTCTAAACTCTAAGAAAGTAACCTCAAGTAACCTTGGTGGTTTATAGAGAAATTCATTACTGAGGAACAGAAGCTCGTAGTTTCCTGCTGATTTATTTACCTTTCTATTCTACTCTTCCACAAATTGTGATTTTTATTTAAAAGCCTAATGTGGATCACTGAATGTAGTACCTCGGCAAAAAACAGTAGTTCTACCATGGAGCATCCTCCATGCATGGAGGTAGGAAACATGGAGTTAGCTCGAAACCCAGCGGCTTAATTGGGCAATGGTTCTACTGACGATACTGCCTGTTAAATATGGATGCTGTCCGTTAGGGGCCATTTAAAATATTCAATGTTTTATAATTTCGAAAGACAATTTCGAAAATGTGGGTGGGTGGGTTGGTGGGTGAAGGAAATTACTGAAAATCGAAATTTTACTTGTTAATAGAAAACAAAGGAAATTGAAAGAAATGCTCTTTTGACTTGCCAATTCCACTCCCGCATTTCGATTCGTTTGTTTTGTTCAACCCTATACCCGTACGCCTATGCGTAGTCTTAGACGTTGTATTATCCGTTGTTCAACAGAAAGTACAATTCTATAGACCTATATTTATTCTCCCTATAAGTCGTGCATCAAAATATGCCCAATCGAGTACGCACTGTAGACTGGTTTCCGCCTCTGCTGCTACCAATTATATACCGCAGCAGAGACAAGACGGGAACCGTGCTAATAAGCATACACGTTGCTTGCGCGTTGCGAAGCCCTTGGAAAACATATGTGTACACTATGAACATCTAACAAAAGAATACCCACGCAGTCCTTTGTTACTTGAATTGAAAAATAATAGCTTGGTAAAACAGTCACTGGCCGCCACGTGGGTGGACGATCTGAGTGGAGATATTGTGACAGAGAGCTTTGTTTGGCGGTGTTAAGTTTTTGAAAGTTGTTTAGGCCTATGCGTTTGTACATTAGGATTTTATGATCGCTATCCTTTCACAACATTTCTATCATGCCGCAATTTGTACACGATTTTATCGCCATATCGGCGATAGGGGGGGGGGGGGGGGGAAATATCGACTGCGAAAAAATTCAGTATCGCCAGCGCTAGGTCAGAAGCTGATTATGAAACACAAAAAATCATCAGGGCACATGTTAAGATCCACAGCTGCATCATGCTGTCATGAAACTGGGCATTATATTATTTGTTTAATTGAATGGCAAATCAATATTTTAAGATCGAAGATTGGAATGGGTGGGTGGGTCAAAACAAATTTCGAAAAAAAATTCAATTAAAAACATTGAACATTTTGAATGGCCCCTTAGTAGGGTACAATTTACAGAGGGGGCGGTGGGAGAGGGAAGGGGGGGGGGGGGGGGGGCAGGGCCAGGGCCAGGGAGGAGCACTTGAGTGTTGCATATTTTCCTGAACACCTGGGAGAAAATACAGTGAATTTTGTATACAGTTTCAATCTCCAGTGGGGAAGGGGTTGTCCCCCCCCCCCCCCATGCCGTTGGGTATTGAGGTAAATTGGACAATATGTATTTTTTGAGAATCTCTTATTGATGAGTTTGGAATTTTAAATTATATTTTCTGAACAAAAATACTAAAGAAACAAAACCAAAGTGTAATGTAGGTATTCAGATCAATGTACAGCTGAGTAGTCCAATAGGATGATGTTTGTTGAAGATTTGGGGGTTGCAGAATATCCAATATCGTATCTCTTCTCTATTTTCTTAAATTTCTGAACCGTACTTTGGTCCATTATTAACTTCTATTTATATAACTTCCTGCTGATTCGTTATCCTGTTTGGTTAAACTATGGTCACATGGCTTTACTAATACAGATTTGTAAACAATTTTCTTTAGAGGGTCCCAGCAAAGAAGTATCCATATGTTTGTGATTTCAAAACTACGTGGTTTTCCCGGGTAAGTTCTTTGTATATACAGGGTGGTAAAAAGCGGAATCTTTCTGGAAGAAGAATGATACTATAAAGACCTCTTGATTTGGTCCAGTAGTTTTTGCTCCAGAGCCTATTTTGTCAAGCAAGGTCGGGTCACTTGGCCATTTGTTCCATGCAGAAAGGAGAATGATGATAGCATCTCGGTACCAACTGACCCCCCCCCCCCCCCGACTTTGCTTTGCAAAATTGGCTCTGCAGCAAAAACTACTGAACCATTTTTCTTCTAGAAAGATTCTCCATCCATCGGTACAGGTGGTTGGACTCTAAATGTAGCGTTCCGGTTCTTTTTAGACCACCGTGTATAGTTTTGCCAAATTGAATCTTTCGTACTTTTTTCACGATACTTGGCGGATACTGTATGATGCATACTCATTGAATGTACCCATACTGCTGTCCCCCCCCCCCCCCCCCCCCCAACCTTTCTTATATATTCGTTTTATTAAGGTGTCATTTGAGTTGTGTTTGATAAATTTGGACTATCGTATTGGACAGTAGTTCAGAAGTACATATTTTGACATAACTAGGGTTAAAATAACCACTTAGAGATAAATTGAACAAAACATTGATATGCCTTATTCAAAAATTGTTCTGCCTTATTGAAACAAATTCTGTAGTTAAATATGAATAAAATTTTGTAATGATTTTCATAAAACGTTGATTCTTCAAAGATATGTTTGTAATTCAGTATTATGCGTATAAAAACTGATAAGATGCTGATTTATATAGGATCGATGGCGGTGATCAATATAAGTGACAACATGCCGTGGTACTTCAATTGATGTGACAAATGTCAGATTTTCTTTCCGAGGGGGTCGGGGGACTGCGTACAAAGTTTTGACTGGAAGAAACTTGCCATCCGCATGGGCATCGCTAGAGGGGGTGTGGGTGTAACCCCCCTCCCCCTCCCCCCACATTAGTTGATTTTGTCGGCAACTTCGTATCGAGGTGTATGATAGTACGTAAGTATTCTAGATAATGTCGCCCCATCCCCCAAAAAATCTGGATTGTTTTAGGTGAGGGGAGGGAGGGGGAAGGTGGGGTTTCCCCGTCGGAAAAGTGGTCTAGTGACTCCACCCCCACTTCTTTTCTTGACTGTTTCGAGCTTTAAACTTACGAAAAGATCTGCAATGATGGAATCGAATTATTGTCGGGACGCAAAGAATTCGGCACTTGTGACTATTCGATAAACTAATTAAGGGTGTGGGTGGGTCTTTCCTTCGATGTCTCATTGAAAAATGAACACATTTTGCATTGCATGGTAGAAAAATAGCGTTTTTGAAAGTAATTTTTTGGGTAAAACTCGAAAAGCAGGGGCTGATCTAGAGGGTAGAGGGGGGGTTGTTGGGTTGGAACCCCCCCCCCCCCCCTCTTGGGCTGCTAAACAAAGTTGTTTTTCAGCCCAATATGAGCAAATTCTTCTTTAATACCCACAACATTATGCAGCTTAAACCGGTGCCCGAGATGCTTTAGATTGCAGGAGAAAGCCCCTGGATTTCAAAATTATCCATGGGGGCATGCACCCGGACTCCCCTATAGTGGGAACGTAAGTGCCTTCGGCACGTTCCACGTTTGGTGGGTGAATAGTACAACCCCTCCCTAAATGACAGGCTAGATCCGCCCCTGAAAAGAGTAGTGACGGCACATGACTACGTAGTCATTGACAAGGATCAAGTCTGATAATGTAGTTCAGAGTTCGCCGCGTATGCGCCATGTCATAGAAACATTTTCCCCAATACAAGGCAGGCCTCCGCAAGATCTACAAACCGTTCTACAAACCGTTCTACAAACCGCGCCATGGATAAACGACTGGCGGGAAAAGTTTGCCTTGTGACCGGTGCTAGTCGGGGCATAGGAAGGGGCATAGCAATACAGCTCGGCCAAGCAGGGGGAACAGTTTACATTACCGGTAACATTGTGGTGCATTTTTTGTATCATACTTCAAAGTACATGTAACTCATTGTATAATGCCGTTGGTTCAATAGTCGTGCGTTTTTATGGTTTGATACGCGTGAATACAGCTACAGATTGCAGGCAGAACAAAATGTCAAACTCAAAGGGCAATGTTTTCTGTTTGTCGGCGATTGTGTAGTGTGGGGCCCTGTTCCCTATAAGGGAACACAAATCCAGGTTATTGGAATTGCCTAACTAGTTAGCGACATTAAGAACCTAGGTATGCCCCAGATAAAGGGCAGGGTTTTAGTTTTCGAGGGAAATTTTGGGATAAAGCGACGATGAAGACGACAAAACGCAATTACGCGAAAATAGATAGGCCTATGGAGATCACTGGACGCACAAAACACGTAAAACCGTGTTGATTCGCATGGCAATTGCCGATAAGTGCGTAAGAAAATTGCATTTTCTACCGCAATAATCTGTTCAAAATGACAAAACAAGATATCAATAGAATTAAGAGAAGTCTGTTTTAGGTTGAAAAGGTCATTTTGGAACAAGGCCGGATCCAGAACCCATTTTTTTTTTTTTTTTGGGGGGGGGGCGAAAATATTTTCCCCCGAAAAAGGGTGTCAAAAAGAAAACGTGCACAAATCACAGATAAAACGGAGGGTTCTTGCTTCCCCTTCTTCTACTTTGTTATATTTTTTATGTGGGTGTACGCAGTGGCTGCCTTTTTGCGACGTCAGTTAAAAGAAGGTTGGCCCCCTTTGCCCCCCCCCCCCCCTTGGATCCGCCGTTGTTTTGGAATGAGAAAAAATTCCTTAACATCAGTGTTCAATGGAAGCGTATCCAGCTTTCTGTGCCATGGAGGGCAAACAACGTCTGAATCGTCTTAAAATCGTCTTAAAAACACTATTTGGCTGTTTCGTAGTTTTACGAAACAGCCCTTGTTTTCGTTAAGATTTTTTTTTTTTTCTTTTTTTTTTTTTTGGCTGTTTCGAAAGTTTTTCGAAACAGCCCTTGTTTTCGTTAAGATTTTTTTTTTTTTCTTTTTTTTTTTTTTTTTTTTTTTTTTTTCTTTTTCAGACTTTTTGCCCATAGCATTTGTACACGTTTTCTTTCTGCCAGGCACTTTGGCTACTTTTATGCAGCCGATTGCCTTTAAATTTAACAGACACTTAGACCAACTGCTCAGGATGCATGCCGAACTTTTACGTCATGATGACGTCATCACGTAATTTTTTATGAATTTTTGAATTTTGAAAATCGTAACATTCATTAAATTATATCTAGCGAACAAAACAAGATATTTTCAAAATTCTTTTTCTTATAGCTTTGGTATGTCTCAAAGATATGCCTTAAAAAGCGAAAATTGTGTGACGTCATGATGACGTCATCAAAAATGCTTTTTTTTTTTAACGCATGTAAGGGTCAATCTGATTACAAAAATGTATACATTGTATTTTTCTGTACCCAATTCCAAAATTTCATGATCGTGGCTCACTCAAGTAACAAATGACAGCCATTTCAAAATTTAGACCAAATTCAATATAACACAAAGGAATTCTGGGACGGGCTGATAACCATGGCTATTATGAGCTTGCTGTTTATAAAAGGGGTTGATTTCTAGTCTTTTTTCAAGTCGCTGAATTTTTGAAGTATTAAAATCGTAACATTCTTTTCAATATATCTAGCGAACAAAACAAGATATTTTCAAAATTATTTTTGTTATAGCTTTGGTATGTCTCAAAGATATGCCCTAAAAGGCGAAAATTGTGTGACGTCATGATGACGTCATCAAAAATTTTTTTTTTTTTTAACGCATGTAAGGGTCAATCCGATTACAAAAATGTATACATTGTATTTTTCTGTACCCAATTCCAAAATTTCATGATCGTGGCTCACTCAAGTAAGAAATGACAGCCATTTCAAAATTTAGACCAAATTCAATATAACACAAAGGAATTCTGGGACGGGCTGATAACCATGGCTATTATGAGCTTGCTGTTTATAAAAGGGGTTGATTTCTAGTCTTTTTTCAAGTCGCTGAATTTTTGAAGTTTTAAAATCGTAACATTCTTTTCAATATATCTAGCGAACAAAACAAGATATTTTCAAAATTATTTTTGTTACAGCTTTGGTATGTCTCAAAGATATGCCCTAAATGGCGAAAATTGTGTGACGTCATGATGACGTCATCAACAATATTTTTTTTTTTAAACGCATGTAAGGGTCAATCTGATTACAAAAATGTATACATTGTATTTTTCTGTACCCAATTCCAAAATTTCATGATCGTGGCTCACTCAAGTAAGAAATAACAACCATTTCAAAATTTAGACCAAATTCAATATAACACAAAGGAATTCTGGGAAGGGCTGATAACCATGGCTATTATGAGCTTGCTGTTTATAAAAGGGGTTGATTTCTAGTCTTTTTTCAAGTCGCTGAATTTTTGAAGTATTAAAATCGTAACATTCTTTTCAATATATCTAGCGAACAAAACAAGATATTTTAAAAATTATTTTTGTTATAGCTTTGGTATGTCTCAAAGATATGCCCTAAAAGGCGAAAATTGTGTGACGTCATGATGACGTCATGAACAATATTTTTTTTTTTTAACGCATGTAAGGGTCAATCCGATTACAAAAATGTATACATTGAATTTTTCTGTACCTAATTCCAAAATTTCATGATCGTGGCTCACTCAAGTAAGAAATAGGAGCCATTTCAAAATTTAGACCAAATTCAATATAACACAAAGGAATTCTGGGAAGGGCAGATAACCATGGCTTAAATGAGCATGCTGTTTATAAAAAGGGTTGATTTGTAGTCTTTTTTCAAGTCGCTGAATTGTTAAATTTTTGGAATCGTAACATTCTTTTCAATATATCTAGCGAACAAAACAAGATATTTTCAAAATTCTTTTTGTTATAGCTTTGGTATGTCTCAAAGATATGCCCTAAAAAGCGAAAATTGTGTGACGTCATGATGACGTCATAAAAAAAATCTTTTTTCAAGTCGCTAGAATATTGCCCATAGCATTTGTAAACGTTTTCTTTCTTACCGGCCACTTTGGCTACTTTTAAACTTGGCAGACACTTACCCCAACTGCTCACAATGTGTGCCGAACCTTTACGTCATGGTGACGTCATCACATGTCACGTGACGTCATCTGAAAGGGGAATTTTTCGAAGCCATACTTTTACCGAAGTAGAAGTCAGATTAAGTTGAAAAGTAATATCTAGGTAGCCCAGTAGATTATCTTAAACAATTTTGTGTCAGGAATGCTTGTAGGCCGGCATGTGTTATATATGAAAATTGATGCGACGTTATGGTGACGTCATCATATGATTTTATAGTAATTTTTTTACTTTTGAATCTTTAAGCTATAAGGCCTATCTCATCAACTGAACATGCTAATTTCGAAATTCTTATTGTAATTCTTTTTGAAATAGGTTTTTTAGGTAAACAAGTTTTACGTTCTGTGATTTGGGAGGATTTAACATAATTTTCAAAAATAGTTGTTGTATTTTGTTCCACTCAAGTAAATGTTGTCTCAATCGTATTTTGGATTACCTTACTTTTAATTTCCAGTTTATAATTCCCAATGTATTAAAAAAAATGCGTTCTGTGATTTTCTACTGCTCAAATAAAGTTTGTTTCAGCCGTCTATTCTTCAAGGTGTGTTGCGTTAATTACTAGTTTTCCGTTTTCAAACACTACATGGGGTATGCTTCGCTCTCACCCACCGCTCTATGTGTGTGTTTGCCTTAAATTGTTAGTTAAGTTTGGTATACAGTGCTAGGCGCCACCGGACAAAATCCGTGAATGAGTTTTTACCAGTAAACTCGTATGCTGCCCTCTACAGTTCACTAAACACAACCAGAGGAGTATTTTTTTAAGTACTACCGCCCTCTTGCGCTAAAAAGTTGACAGGTTTGTCAATTGTGGCAGAGAAACTTTTGACCAGTAAGATTATGTCGAACTTTCCTTGCATTTAACTGTACCTCCCTAGGGTGTGTGGAAAATCATATTACAATTGGAGAATTCAGGACTATTAGGGTTAATAAGACCGTATTTTCTTTCAATTATATACTGTAATAAAAATATACCAGTAAGACTTCATTAAATAACTCTCTTTATTCAAAGGTCTTGTTTTCAAAGAATTCTTTTTATTGCTTCCTACGTGCCACAATGTCAACATGCATTTTTATCAAGAACATATCACATAATATTAATAAAGATTCAAATTTGAGAGGCAAGTTACTCCAATACAAGCCTGAAAACAAAATGTTGAAGAGAAAAAGTTGTGTATTTAACAAGTGCATTCAGTGAAAAGCACAGAAACAATCATGCGTCTTATAACATTCTTTCCAAATTCTTATTGTAATTCTTTTTGAAATATGTTTTTTACGTCATAGGTAAACAAGTTTTGCGTTCTGTGATTTGGGAGGATTTAACATAATTTTCAAAAATAATTGTTGTATTTTGTTCCACTCAAGTAAATGTTGTCTCAATCGTCTTTTGGATTACCTTACATTTAATTTCCAGTTTATAATTCCCAATGTATTAAACAAAATGCGTTCTGTGATTTTCTACTGCTCAAATAAAGTTTGTTTCAGCCGTCTATTCTTTAAGGTGTGTTGCGTTAATTACTGGTTTTCCGTTTTCAAACACTACATGGGGTATGCTTCGCTCTCACCCACCGCTCTATGTGTGTGTTTGCCTTAAATTGTTAGTTAAGTTTGGTATACAGTGCTAGGCGCCACCGGACAAAATCCGTGAATGAGTTTTTACCAGTAAACTCGTATGCTGCCCTCTACAGTTCACTAAACACAACCAGAGGAGTATTTTTTTAAGTACTACCGCCCTCTTGCGCTAAAAAGTTGACAGGTTTGTCAATTGTGGCAGAGAAACTTTTGACCAGTAAGATTATGTCGAACTTTCCTTGCATTTAACTGTACCTCCCTAGGGTGTGTGGAAAATCATATTACAATTGGAGAATTCAGGACTATTAGGGTTAATAAGACCGTATTTTCTTTCAATTATATACTGTAATAAAAATATACTAGTAAGACTTCATTAAATAACTCTCTTTATTCAAAGGTCTTGTTTTCAAAGAATTTTTTTTATTGCTTCCTACGTGCCACAATGTCAACATCCATTTTTATCAAGAACATATCACATAATATTAATATAGATTCAAATTTGAGAGGCAAGTTACTCCAATACAAGCCTGAAAACAAAATGTTGAAGAGAAAAAGTTGTGTATTTAACAAGTGCATTCAGTGAAAAGCACAGAAACAATCAGGCGTCTTATAACATTCTTTTTGAATTACAGACATACATGATGACGTCATCACATGCCACGTGACGTCATCTTAAAGGGGCAGTTTTTGAAGCTATATATCTACAAAAGTACAAGTTCGATTAAGTTGAAAAGTAATATCTAGGTAGCCCAGTAGGTTTATAGCTGAAAATTGACATGACATTATCATGATTGATGTCATCACATGTCACGTGACGTCATCTTAAAGGGGCAGTTTTGAAGCCATATATCTACAAAAGTACAAATTCGATTAAGTTGAAATGTAATATCCAGGTAGGTCTGCAGGTTCATAGATGAAAATAAACATGACAATAGGACGACGTCATCACATGTCACGTGACGTCATCTTAAAGGGGCAGTTTTGGAAGCCATATATCAACAAAAGTACAAGTTCAATTAAGTTGAAACGTAATATCTAGGTAGGCCAGTAGGTTTATAGATGGAAATTGACATGACATTATCATGATGTCATCACATGTCACGTGATGTCATCTTAAAGGGGCATTCGCTAGACTATTGCATTTGTACATGTTTTTTTCTTACTGGCACTTTGGGTACTTTTAAAATTGGCAGACACTTAGACCAACTGCTCAGAATGTGTGTCGAACTTTTATGTCATGATGACGTCATCACATGTCAACTTGACGTCATCTTAAAAGGGCATTTTTCGTAGCCATACATTGTGTATCTACAAAAGTACAAGTCCGATTAAGTTGAAACGTAATATCTAAGTATGCTACACGGTGTGTTATAGATGAAAGTTGACATAACGTTATGATGACATCACATGTCACGTGATGTCATCTTAAAGGAGCATTCGCTAGACTATTGCCCATAGCATTTGTACACTTTTTTCTTATTGGCACTTTGGGTACTTTTCAAATTGGCAGACACTTAGACCAACTGCTCAGAATGTGTGTCGAACTTTTACGTCATGATGACATCATCACATGTCACGTGACGTCATCTTAAAGAGGCATTTTTCAAAGCCATATATCTACAAAAGTACAAGTCCGATTAAGTTCAAACATGTATCTAGGTATGCCACCGGGTGTTATAGGTGAACATTGACTTGACGTTATGAAGTGATCACATGTCACGTGATGTCATTTTAAAGGAGCATTCGCTACACTATTCCCCATAACATTTGTACTCGATTTCTTTCTTTAAACCAATCCTTCACACATCCAATAACGTTAATTATTGTATAAACATTTGACTAACTAACACAATAAAAAAAACACGAAACAGCCCTGTGTTTGTCCACGGGACAAACACATAACATGTCTAGTTTTTTTTTGCTTCTTTTTCAGACTTTTTGCCCATAGCATTTGTACACGTTTTCTTTCTACCAGGCACTTTTGCTACTTTGATGCAGCCGATTGCCTTTAAACTTAACAGACACTTAGACCAACTGCTCAGAATGCATGCCGAACTTTTACGTCATGATGACGTCATCACGTGATTTTTTATGAATTTTTGAAATTTGAAAATCGTAACATTCTTTTCAATATATCTAGCGAACAAAACAAGATATTTTCAAAATTCTTTTTGTTATAGCTTTGGTATGTCTCAAAGATATGCCCTAAAAAGCGAAAATTGTTTGACGTCATGATGACGTCATCAAAAATATGTTTTTTTGTAAACGCATGTAAGGGTCAATTCGATTACAAAAATGTATATATTGAATTTTCCTGTACCCAATTCCAAAATTTCATGATCGTGGCTCACTCAAGTAAGAAATGACAGCCATTTCAAAATTTAGACCAAATTCAATATAACACAAAGGAATTCTGGGACGGGCAGATAACCATGGCTATTATGTGCTTGCTGTTTATAAAAGGGGTTGATTTCTAGTCTTTTTTCAAGTCGCTGAATTTTTGAAGTATTAAAATCGTAACATTGTTTTCAATATATCTAGCGAACAAAACAAGATATTTTAAAAATTATTTTTGTTATAGCTTTGGTATGTCTCAAAGATATGCCCTAAAAGGCGAAAATTGTGTGACGTCATGATGACGTCATCAACAATATTTTTTTTTTTTTTACGCATGTAAGGGTCAATCCGATTACAAAAATGTATACATTGAATTTTTCTGTACGTAATTCCAAAATTTCATGATCGTGGCTCACTCAAGTAAGAAATAGGAGCCATTTCAAAATTTAGACCAAATTCAATATAACACAAAGGAATTCTGGGACGGGCAGATAACCATGGGTATTATGTGCTTGCTGTTTATAAAAGGGTTGATTTCTAGTCTTTTTTCAAGTCGCTAAATTTTTGAAGTTTTAAAATCGTAACATTCTTTTCAATATATCTAGCGAACAAAACAAGATATTTTCAAAATTATTTTTGTTACAGCTTTGGTATGTCTCAAAGATATGCCGTAAAAAGCGAAAATTGTGTGACGTCGTGATGACGTCATAATTATTATTTTTTTTTCAAGTCGCTAGAATATTTCTTTCTTACCGACCACTTTGGCTACTTTTAAACTTGGCAGACACTTACCCCAACTGCTCACAATGTGTGCCGAACGTTTACGTCATGATGACGTCATCACATGTCACGTGACGTCATCTTAAAGGGGCATTTTTCGAAGCCATATATCTACAAAAGTACAAGTCCGATTAAGTTGAAAAGTAATATCTAGGTAGCCCAGTAGGATTACCTTACAAAAATTTGTATCTGGAATGCTTGTAGGCCGGCATGTGTTGTAGATGAAAATTGATGTGACGTTATGGTGACGTCATCATATGATTTTATAGTAATTTTTAAACTTTTGAATCTTTAAGCTATAGGGCCTATCTCATCAACTGAACATGCTAATTTCGAACTTCTGATTGTAATTCTTTTTGAAATAGGTTTTTTAGGTCATTGGTGAAGAAGTTTTACGTTCTATGATTTGGGAGGATTTAACATAATTTTCAAAAATAGTTGTATTTTGTTCCACTCAAGTAAATTTTGTCTCAATCGTCATTTGGATTACATTACATTTAATTTCCAGTTTATAATTCCCAATGTATATTAAAAAACGCGTTCTGTGATTTTCTACTGCTCAAATAAAGTTTGTTTCAGCCGTCCATTCTTTAAGGTGTGTTGCGTTAATTACTGGTTTTCCCGTCTTCAAACAATACAGGGGGTATGCTTCGCTCTCACTCACCGCTCTATGTGTGTGTTTGCCTTAAATTGTTAGTTAAGTTTGGTATACAGCCAACCAGAGGAGTATTTTTTTTAAAAGTACTACCGCCCTCTTGCGTTAAAAAGTTGACAGGTTTGTCAATTGTGGCAGAGAAACTTTTGACCAGCAAGATTATGTCGGACTTTCCTTGCATTTAACTGTACCTCCCTAGGGTGTGTGGAAAATCATATTAAAATTGGAGAATTCAGGACTATTAGGGTTAATAAGACTATTTTCTTTCAATTATATACTGTAATAGAAATATACCAGTAAGACTTCATTAAATAACTCTACTCATTCAATGGTCTTGTTTTCAAAGAATTATTTTTATTGCTTCCTATGTGCCACAATGTCAACATGCATTTTTATCAAGAACATATCACATAATATTAATAAAGATTCAAATTTGAGAGGCAAGTTACTCCAATACAAGCCTGAAAACAAAAAGTTGTGTATTTAACAATTCTTATAACATTCTTTTTGAATTACAGACATACAGTCAGGCCAAACTATATTTGTGTTCCATGATACTTATCTCCTCTTAAACTATACTCAAGATGCACATCTTGTTGAATTAGATATCTATACATATCATATTTTTACTTTGGCATTCTTTAAAAGCATGTAAATTACACTTTAATTTAATAATTATGTACAAATGTTTCATTTTCAATGAAAAATGTTAATACAATTGTAATTAAATATGAACTTCAATTTCAAGCAAAATTACTTTTTAGGTATTGTTTTAGAATTAGACTGTTGTCCTGTAGTTCATTACAGAAATGTAGGATGACTAATATCCCTGTTCTTTAGTAAGACAGGACTACAAAATAAAGTTAAGGTTGAACAATTAAGTGTTATAGAAACCATTTATAAATACCCAAGACAGTCTACCTCTTCCTATTAGTCAAAAGCAACAGCACCGGAACACTTTTGGGGGGGAATTCTGCCATTTTCTGTTTTTCTTTATGTGGAACTGCCAAAAGTGAACGAGGGGGGGGGGCGGAAATGCCCCTCTCCCCCCCTCCCCCCGTTCCACTGCCGTTGGTCAAAAGCCCATGACATGGCTGTTTTAAACAGCCAATCTGGCGTAACAAGAAATTTAGAGTCCTATGAAATCTGATCCATTTTATTGCCTGAAAACTAGTCACTCTCCTAATAATGCAAGCGGGATATTACTGATGTATATCTGTATTTAGAGTGGATCATTTCACACTTCACTAACACAGCTGCATTCTCCAACACCTGGCAAGCGCATCGGGCGCATGTCAATTTCCATATAATGAAATCTTTAGCACCACTTATGCTTAGCATGAACCATTAAATAGCTAAAGGGGTGTTTTACAAAACAATGTTTTGAAGAAAATCATTAGAAATTTATGATTTTTCTAAATGTTTTTGCTGAATTATACCAAAAGGTTTTTAATAATAGAAATAAATATTTGCTAGGGCCAGTATTAAACCGCCTTGGGTCATTATCAAGCGTCCCAGGTGCCAAGGCGGTTTTAAACGTACTTGTTTAAAACTGGTCCGGCGTTGCATGAATATCCGTCACCCTGAAAAGCTGACTTCTACTGCGCATGCCTAAAGTGAAGATAATTGAGACATTGACTGATCACATGAGAGAAACCAAAACTTGATGGGAATCTGATATTCATATAACACTGGCTCAACTATAAATCCTTTGAAATACATTACACAAGTTATTTGTTAGGGGTAAGATTGGCCTAAAATAAAAAATCAACACAATCTGCAGTGTTTGTCGGTCACCGAGGACATCACAGCATGGTAGGGTCTGTGGTTTCTATTTGGCTAAAGGCACCCCTTAAAATACCTGTGTTTATGAGTTTATATCCCTTTTCGCAGATAAAAAAAGCCACCTTCAGGGTAACACTTCACATTTCCAGATTTCACAAGTGCAAGAATCCTGACAAAAAGTCCTGAAATCCGGAGAAATCTTGACAAATCTCACTCCCGAGTTATAAGCCTGCAAATGTAATAACCTTCATACTTAACCTATTGTCCCTCTCATGAACAATAAGAAATCAACTTAATTTAACTCACATTTACCACCTTGCCAATAATGATTGATATTTTTAAAGAAATGGCAATATGAGTTGAATAGACAGTCAATTGTGCCAACTTTGTGTTTGAATAAGAAAATGAGACTTCTATTTATTAACTTCATACATAGCATACAACTCAACAAGTTAAAATCTTTCTTCAAGGCTAAAGAATCACTGACCGGCACCTTGCAGCTTCTGACCTTACATTGCAAGTGGTACATGTACATTTAGTGCACATAACTCAGGCTTGGATGACAGGTGATTTGCAATCTTTGACATCACAGTAATGCAAATGGTAGCTCACAAAACTCAGGCTTAGATGAGTGGTCTTTGACATCACGATGATGTATAAGTAGTAGCTGACAGAACTCAGGCTTGATTGACAGGTGATGAGTGTGACTCACACAACTCAGGCTTCGATGAGTAGTCTTTGACTTCACAGTGATGCAAGTGGTAGCTGACAGAAATCAGGCTTGGATGACCGATGATGAGTAGACTCTGACATTGTGATGCAAGTGGTACCTCACAGAACGGACGCTTGGATAACTGCAAAAGGAAGTGATCAAACAGAAATCAGACAAACATACATGTAATAAAACACGCAACAAATTTAAATTGGTTTGTTTGCTGACAATTAAAATTGTTAGACTTTGGATATTGATTCGAAACTTAAACTTTGCTATACTCCGATACTATACTGATCTAGCATACTGCATATAGGCAACGTACATGCCGCTCCAATGTCATTATCACATAGTACATGTATGTCCCAGCCAAAGTTATAAAGACTGCATTTGATTCATTTTCTTGATTGCAACCTCTACATCAATGGTGCACTGAGTGCATTTTCATGGATCAGAACTAGCTGCATAAGGTCTTGGATCAGACTGCGAGTATATACTAGATGCTCACTTCACTGAAAACGTCCCTAAATGGACATACGTTTCAAAGATAGTGTACATGTGTTGAAGCATATGCTACATGTACCACATTACTTTAGACTTAAAATGTTTCCCTGATTACATCAACATGAACATTCTCTATTATTTTGCATTTGCTATAAAATACATTCTCATATGGAAACCAAATGTCAAGAATTACTTATTTTAAACTGAAAATAACAATAGCTAAATATAACAAAATATATCTATATCCAAATGTTGTCTAAGAGACAGTTGTACAAATATTTTGGTTTGCACAACTTGCAGTCATATATTCCTGCACGGTCTACAAACAAATGACAATATAAAAAAATTGGACATTAACCCCTTGCCACTGGGTGGTGCCAGGGCTCCAGGCCGGGTTATGCAACCAACTGAAACGGAAACAAGAGGCTTGTGCAGCCAAGCATAACGTACACAATACCCCAATAATGGATTGAAAATGCAAAAATTGGCTTGTATTTGTGTCAACCGGCCAGGTGGGAATTTCAATCTGCATGTATTTGTGTCAACCGGTGGCAAGGGGTTAAACACAAAACAAATGACCTCTCTATAAAAAAATGATTAAAGTGATTGAACATAAATATGCTGACCTGTACTGCGTGAACTTCCATGCAAAAAAATTCACCTATTTTTTGGTTGAAAATTCATTCTTCTGCCAAGAAACTCATTGTTATTAAGAATCAAGACATGTACTCATTTCCCATACATAATTTGAAATGGTCTGAAATTTTTAGTTGTAGACCTAATAAGACACGTAGAAAACCTTTTTGGCACACATACCTACGGATGTAGACCTGTTGTTGGCAATGAACAAATAGTGCTCAGTAATGGACATTATATGTCTTTTGTATTAAAGACCAATGATGGACATCAAAGATGCGAGTACGTAGCAACGTTACTCCATAGTCAGTCACTGTTCCATATTGGAAAATGCATGCGATATGACACTTAGCTGTGAGTGTACATGTAGCTACAGTGCTGCAATTATAATGAGTAATAGTCATCCTTTGTTGAACATAAGAACTTGGGATGTACCACACTGAGCTGTGAGTGTGGCAGCAGTGTTGCACAGTTATAGTGAGTGATGGTCACAATCCCTTATTGTACAGAAGGACTGGTGATATGGCACCATGCTATGAGTGTGGCAGCGTTGTTCCACATTTACTGTGAATGATGGTCGCCATCCCTTGTTGAAGACAAAAACCTGTGATGTGCCACACTGAGTTGTGAGTGTGGCAGCAGTATTTCAAAGTTCCAGTTAGTGATGGTCATCATCCCTTATTATACAGAAGAACTGGTGATGTGTCATACTGAGCTATGGCAGTGGCAGCAGTGTTCCACAGTTAGTGAGTAATAGTCAGCATCCCTTTGCTGAACACAAGAACTTATGATGTGCCACACTGAGCTGTGAGTGTGGCAGCGGTGTTCCACAGTTACAGTGAGTGATGATCGCCATCCCTTGCTGAACAGAAGGACTGGTGATGTGCCACACTGAGCTGTTAGTGTGGCAGCGGTGTTCCACAGTTACAGTGAATGATTGTTGCCATCCCTTGCTGAACAGAAGGACTGGAGATGTTGCCACACTGAGCTGTGAGTGTGGCAGCAGTGTTCCACAGTTACAGTGAGTGATGATCGCCATCCCTTGCTGAACAGAAGGACTGGTGATGTGCCACACTGAGCTGTGAGTGTGGCAGCGGTGTTCCACAGTTACAGTGAGTGATGATCGCCATCCCTTGCTGAACAGAAGGACTGGTGATGTGCCACACTGAGCTGTGAGTGTGGCAGCGGTGTTCCACAGTTACAGTGAGTGATGATCGCCATCCCTTCCTGAACAGAAGGACTGGTGATGTGCCACACTGAGCTGTGAGTGTGGCACCGGTGTTCCACAGTTACAGTGAGTGATGGTTGCCATCCCTTGCTGAACAGAAGGACTGGTGATGTTGCCACACTGAGCTGCGAGTGTGGCAGCGGTGTTCCACAGTTACAGTGAGTGATGGTTGCCATCCCTTGCTGAACAGAAGGACTGGTGATGTTGCCACACTGAGCTGCGAGTGTGGCAGCGGTGTTCCACAGTTACAGTGAGTGATAATCGCCATCCCTTGCTGAACAGAAGGACTGGTGATGTGCCACACTGAGCTATGAGTGTGGCAGCGGTGTTCCACAGTTACAGTGAGTGATGGTTGCCATCCCTTGCTGAACAGAAGGACTGGTGATGTGCCACACTGAGCTGTGAGTGTGGCAGCGGTGTTCCACAGTTACAGTGAGTGATAATCGCCATCCCTTGCTGAACAGAAGGACTGGTGATGTGCCACACTGAGCTATGAGTGTGGCAGCGGTGTTCCACAGTTACAGTGAATGATGGTCCCAATCCCTTGCTGAACAGAAGGACTGGTGATGTGCCACACTGAGCTGTGAGTGTGGCAGCGGTGTTCCACAGTTACAGTGAGTGATGCTCGCCATCCCTTGCTGAACAGAAGGACTGGTGATGTGCCACACTGAGCTGTGAGTGTGGCAGCGGTGTTCCACAGTTACAGTGAGTGATGATCGCCATCCCTTCCTGAACAGAAGGACTGGTGATGTGCCACACTGAGCTGTGAGTGTGGCAGCGGTGTTCCACAGTTACAGTGAGTGATGCTCGCCATCCCTTGCTGAACTGAAGAACCCGTGATATGTGCCACACTGAGTTGTGAGTCTGGCATCGGTGATTCACAGTTATAGTCAGTGATGGTCGCCATCCCTTGTTAAACAGAAGAATATTGCATGTTTCGCAACAAATGTGCTCAGTTTTGTTGAAAATCTTTTGTTTCATTCTTATTGACTATGGTATTTCATCCTTGTTTAACGTGCTATTTCATTCTTGTTTACCATGCTATTTCACCCTTTTTGTTTTCCATCCTTATTGTTTATCATGCTATTTCATCCTTGTTTACCGTCCTATTTCTTCCTTGTTGTTTACAATGCTATTTCATCCTTCTTGTTTGACATTATTTTATCCTTGTTTTCCATGCTATTTCATCCTTATTTACCACCCTATTTCTTCCTCTTTTGATATGCTATTTCATCTTTCTTGTTTACCATGATACATTGTATTTTGTCCTTTTTCTTAACCACACTACTTTATCTTACTTGTTTACAATACTCATTCATATTGTGTACCATTTTTTTTTGGCGAAAGCCTACAACATTCAGCAGTACATAATTCGAAAATAATTTGATTGATCAAAGCAAAATCAGAACTGAACAATGACTGCTTCGTGGTAGCTATAATACGTTGGACAAATTTCAATGTTAATATCTATATTCCTAACATAAACATGGTCAAGCAAAGTACCTCTTTCAGTTGTGGCATCACCTACACATTGCTTATATCCATGACTAGACATCAGTTTACTAACAGAAGATTCCTTGTGTATAATATCTTCATTGAAATCACCCATTACAATGCACTTGTTTGAAATCTTATGTAGCTCATTTAGCAACATTTGGAGAATCTCAAGAAATTCATGCAGTGTGTATGATGCAGGTCGATAAATTATAACAACAGCTAATGACATATTTGAAATTATCTGAAATGCAATATACTCAAGATTATGGATTGGTAAATTTAGCCTGCTGAATACTTTCTCCTTTTTGCCACACACAGCTACACCTCCATGGCACTGATCTTTCAACATGCAAGTAAGACGGCTGGTGTTATCATATGACATATATCTTGGCTGATGATACCATTTACAATCATTCATATCCATATTGCAACTGAAGTCTCTATCGGTCCATGTTTCTGTCAAGCACATGAAATCACATGACATCATTTCGTTATTATTTGTCAAATCCATGAAATGTGCACATAAGCCTTGAATATTATGCATAGCAATACATGTGCTATAACTTTTGTGAGACTTTATTTCATTTTTATCACTGCCGTTATCATTCTCGTAAATATACGGTAACATTTCATTCATTGCCTTAGCCACACCTTCATTACAATAAATATATTTTTCATCGAACCCTTTTATCACAAGGCCATTCAGTGATACCACTCTGCTCAAACTAACATAAGCTTGTCCTGCTGAAAACGTACGCTCCAAACATACAACTGCCTTTTTTGTAGTCATTCCTTGCACTTTGTGAGCTGTACATGCCCAAGCTAACTTGAGAGGGAACTGATGCCGTACACACTGGTTAGTCACATTTTCTTCTACCATTTCAATACAAACTGCATCGGTACGATCAACAGATGACTGTTTTTTCAACTTTAACCCAACATGCTCATCATCGAATTTAACTTTCACACACTTTGGAGATTGTTGATTAGGTAATGTCACTATGTCACAGACAGTTCCAAACACTCCATTAACAAGTCCATCATATACATCAAGATTCCTTGTAAGCATTACTCTAGCACCAACTCCAAGCCATAGTAACTCAGGTAAATTAGTATAGGAAGATTTCTTGACTGATTTGCCTGCCGGTTTCATTTTCCCACTTTTTGGATCTTTCTGGAAATCTTTAGCAAAAACACATACACATTCAGAACACTTTGCATAAAGAGTTTGTGTATTATACTGATCCACCTGTTTGTTGCAAGGGTAAATATGCACAGCATCAGTCCAATCTTCTCCAGTTTCACGTGATTTTAACAATCTGATATCATTATCTTGCAAATGTTCCCTTCTCCTTCTTATTCGTAACCTATTTAAGACTTCAGCAAACTGTGCATCTTCCTTTTGCCTCATAATTTCAGTCAGTTCCACTTTCACAAAAATATCATTCCACAGATCACCTGTAACAGCAGTCTGGTACAAAGATTTTCCTTTCACTGGGGGCAACTGATAAAAATCACCAACTGCAAGTATGCTCACATTTCCAAAAGGATTATGATTACGTGATTGCTTGACCTGTCGTAGACGACCATGAATGTAAAACAACATTTTTTGATCCACCATTGAAACCTCATCAACAATCAGAATCTGTAGTTGTCTTAATTTATTTCTTAATGTATTGATCTTCTCTTCACCAAGTGGTTGATATGGCAATTTCACATTTATTCCTATTGACAAAGCACTGTGAATTGTGGCACCATGGATATTATATGCTGCAACGCCTGTAGGAGCTGTAAGTAGTACCGATACATCATCAGGATTCTCCATCATTGTAGCAAAAAGCCTTGTTGCTTCATAGTAAATACATTTGATCAAATGACTTTTTCCAGTACCAGCTCCGCCTGTCACAAATACATGAAATGGTTCTGGATTTTTTCCACTCACTTTCTCCAAGCACCACTGTCTGACTTTGTAGAAAACTTTCTTTTGTTTTGCATTTAAGCACCTCAACAAATTCATTGCTTCTTGTTTGGATACATTTAGTGCATGTGGTTCAATGCTACATTTCACATCATTGTCTTTCTTTGATTTCAAATCAGGAATCTCAAACTCATTGTCACTATCATCAATTTCTGGTTGGTGCTGCCTTTTACATTCAAGTCTGTCCTTTTCAGTTTCTGGAGCTATCAATGCCCAAGCATCTTCTTGTGGACCAAATTTATTTAATAATTCCTCAGCTTCATCCACTGATTCAGCATTAGCTTCATACAATGCCCGATTGCTTTCAACAATATTTATCACAGATTGTAGGGAACCTCTCATTCGAACAACACCATTTTGATAAAATTGCTCATAAGTTTCAAACTGCTCTGGTTTCAACTGAACATCAATACGATAAGGAAGGTATAACTGCAATATACTCTGATAGTACTTCTCAGGATATTTTGCAACTGAAAATCTAGGAAATCGTATAACTGCAGGATCAGTTCGACTACGTTTCTGTACGTGGCCTAAACCATTCTTCAATTCATACACCCGTGAACGACTTGTCTTAGCCATGTTATTGTATATTACTCTATAATCGGAACAAAATGTGGCTAAGCACATCGTTTCAAATTCATCAATATTTGGTCTTGCCAAGTACCTATCAACTCTACTGGTCATCCAAATACTATCATCATCACAGTCATCATTGCATCTATTTTGAATAACACTAAGTGGCAAGCTCATTTTAATTGGATTTTCACCAACAGGTATAAATTCTACTTTCCTTGATCCTTCTTTCAATCTCAAATTACAGACACGATAAACTGCTTCTTGTGCCGATACTTCACGATTATGCAAATACACACAGCCAATTTCCTTCATACTCTGTCTGGCATCCAAGTTTCCTTTCTCTGCTTCAGCTTGAGCCTGTGATAACAATACGCCCATTTCACGTTCAGCTTTAGACATGTAGGATACTACATAAGCAACACAAGCATAAGCATCACAAATGTACTGAATATCCATGTTTGCATTCCAACATCTCATTAGAGCAGGATTGTACAAATTAACCCAAGCATCTTGTGGCTTTCTCTTATGTATGATACTGGCCTTGCTGCTTAAGACATCATTAGCTTTCTCAAAATCAGCTTGTGTTACATTTATGCTTGCAAACAATTCACTGGTTGTCATATGTTCATTCTCACTTTTCTGTATTGCAGTCCATATTGACTGAAGTAACTCCTTGGCATCATTCCTTTCCTGTGTGTCCTTTTTATCCACCTTTTTCTTATCATCTGTTGGCATATCAGGCTCTGTAATAAATGTTCGTTCAGATGGAGGTCTCGGGAAATTAAATCTGCATTCAGTACGTTTCTTTTTACATGACTTAGAATGTCTTCTGCTATGTAACTGCACATGACTGATGATTTCATTTAATTCTTCATCTTCTTCTTTTGATGGTAATTTGCAACTGATGTATTTGTCAATGAACTTAATAACATCTTTGTTACTGTTACTTTCCAATTTTGGTGCATTTTCTATCCAGAAGAGACAATGTGTATGAGGAGATCCTCTTTGCTGAAATTCCACTCTGTAAAAATAGTCTTTGACTTTTCCAATTGGTTCAGCTCTTGACAAAATTACATCTTTCAGAAATGTGTGAAATCGTTGATCAAACATTCTTGCAGCAGTTACAGGATTACTTCTCAATATTGTACATTTCTCATTCCAGTCCAAATCTTTCACATCTCTAGAATCTCCTTGCTGCCTTAAAATTGTATTGATTACTTCAGGCCATCTCATGTCTGCTGCAGAAAATGAACAAAACCATGTAGGTATTCCTAGCTGTCTGATCATTGCCAAAACATCTTTCTGTGTTGCTTGCCAATATGGGGGTGTACCACGAATTGGTTTCAAGAATTTATATCCACTGTCTGACTTCAAGATATCATTCAACTGGTCTCTGTCATTGATCATTGAAGCATTTACATTTTCTCCACTACGCATTTTATCAGAACCTTTACGTAATGCGATAGAAACACTAGACATCACTTTCTGAATCTCTGACAAGTACTGAGCATAAAAAATGTATTGAGTATTCTTGGCAAATCTATTATCAACATTCATTAATCGGTTATGCATGTATCTACACAGAGTTAATTTCACATCACGATCATCATCAAATGTAGGTTGACCTGTTGGAAATAATGCTGGAAAGCATTTTGCCTCATTGCCTTTTTCCATTAATATTCTAATTGGACTATTGCCTTCACAAGGTGCAACACAAAGCACATCATCAAAATACTGATCAAGAATTTCCTGTCCTAAATTAATTGGTTGAAGACAACTGTCTAATGCTATGCCACGTAAACGATCATCCTCTGTTTCCTCATCACTGTTATCCATGTCATCATTTGTTTCCACTTTTTCTTTTTCTTTAACATCACTTTCATGTTGATCTATTTCATCATTATCTTTATCGCACACTGGATTGTCCCAATCAGTGTTTATTTCGATATCATGGTACCACTTATTGTTATGTTTAAGGTAAGATAAGGCACTCTCAACGTATTCTTTATTCACAAACTGATACTGATAATATCCTTTATAATTTAATTTCCTCTTCAGCTTTACACGAATCATTTGATTTTCATTTTCAGCTCTCGGTAATACTTTAACTGTATCTGTTATATTTGACGGTACACATACAACTGGGCCTCGTACACCGTGCTGTCCTCCTTTAGGTAATGCAATCATTTTCATGAATGACACATTTCTAGCAATTAGATGTTCTTCTAATGTGTTCAAACAAGCCAATTCTTCCGGGATGTCTATTAGGGTTAAATTATTCACATTTGCCTCACCAGGTACTCTATTAGCAAGTAATTTCCTATGACATGTATAACAAATCCACAGACATGATCTGCTTGATTCTCTAATCAAACACTTTGATTCACACTTTCTACTGCAAGTATGCAGATATTTTTCAGTAATACACTTCTGGTTTTTATACTTTAACTTATGACATTTTAAGACTTGTTTCTTAAACAGAAGTTTGTGACATGAAGCACACACGTATTCTGGTCCTTTAGATATGTCTGCTTTAAATTTGTTTGTAACGAAACATATACTACGTCTTTTCTCTTTCTTATTTACAGTACGTGCACGATTCATCACTGCCACTTTTTTACGATACCCATCGTCCCTCTTGTACTTTTCTTTTCCATGCTTTATTAAGTTTCTTCTATAGTTTGTATCACTGTGATACTTGCATTTCTCAAAATTTAACAATTTCGTCCTATAGGAAACAATACATCGGTATTTCTTTTTTATATTTGCAATTAGCTTATTTCTATATGAAACATTGTCATGGTATTTACATTGAACTCTATTTATTTCCTTTTTTCTATAATCAACATCTTCATGATATTTTGTTTTATACTTGATACTTTGTTGCTTAATTAGCCTTTCTCTGTATTCAGCATTATCAGAGTACTTAGTTTTTCCACTGCTAATTAACTTTTCTCTATATTCAGCATTATCAGAGTACTTTGTTTTCCCACTGCTAATTAACTTTTCTCTATATTCAGCATTATCAGAGTACTTTGTTTTTCCACTGCTAATTAACTTTTCTCTATATTCAGCATTATCGCAGTACTTAGTTTTTCCACTGCTAATTAACTTTTCTCTATATTCAGCATTATCAGAGTACTTTGTTTTTCCACTATTAATTAGCTTTTCTCTATACTCTGCATTATTAACGTACTTTGCCTTACCGTGATTTATTTTACTCTCTCTATATTTAACATTTTTGTGATACCTTCTTTTCACAGAATTTTTTTTTTCTTCTGAATTTTCATATAAACCATAGCTTCTTCTTTGAGCCTCCAATCGCTCTGTTTGAAAGTTGATGTCACTGTGATACTTTATGTGCAATGATTTCTTTTTCCTGTCTGCATTTTTTTGGTAATTCTTCTGGTTATATATTTTTTTAGTTGCTTTGTCTTTATCATTGCAGGATTTTTTATGTTTTAACTTTTCATCTACAATGTTGGAATTTCTTGACCTACATTTTTTCTGATCTTTACAGTTAGATTTAGATTGTTGTATTCCTTTGCTATTCATGACAACCTCATTAATTTTTGTGTCATACCTTTCCTTGGCTTTTTCTCTTTTCTTTTTTTGCTGTAATGTTATATTAGTACGTTTTTGCTTTTTACGTTTTAAATCTTTATTTTTTGGCTTTATGGTCTCAAAACTCACTTCTTTCTCATATTTCAATTCTAACTTCTTATCACTTGATGCTGTTTTCAAGCAAGAATCCGTTTCTAATGCTTTTTCTTCATGTCCTTTTTCTTGTCCCTTAGCAGATTCTCTTGCTAATTCATGAACCGACAATACAACATCATAATGAATTCTTTGCATATGGTACAAGTAAATTGCCTCATCTAATTTTACAGCCTCTCTCTCAAAAGTACTTGCTGAAAAAACATACCAGTTATTTCCATCTTCATATGTGTATATGTCTGCACGTAGCATGTGTGCCATGGCCATGATTTCAACCTCTGTAGCCCACGTTCCACAATCAAACAATCTTTGCCTCATGACATATTCTTCCACATTAACAAACCCTTGACGCAGGAAGCCATTGAATTTATCTCCATTTTTCAACAGATGATTCACAGTTGCCATTCTTAACTGCATATGATTAATTTCAGTTCCTGACACAGCAAATGAAATAGCCCTGAAAAAGCAGTTGCCATCACCTTTAATTTTCTTCACTGAATTAGGTCGTCCCATCTCTTCACATTTATCTGAAATTTCATTACGGTCCAGAGATACGTGGCCCATTCGATGAAATCTACACAGTGCATTTCTGCTACCATATGTCAACGGAACAAACTTAAAACCCTGTGTTTGTGTCACACTCTCGATTTCCACATCACTACCTCCATCTGATTTGTTATTGCAACTCATTCCATACAAACTGCCATTGTTGTCTTCCTTGATATTATTTGGCATATCACTACGTGTACTCGACAAGCCACTACAAGAACCACGCAATACTCTAGAATCAGTACTGTCTCCATCTATTTCTTTACTATGCTCACTGCTCCCTAATAACAAATGTCCTTCCTCCTGTGTAGTACCATCAGCATCCTGCCTTACCTCATCATCTAACCATACTGATGCACCTGTAATTTCAAACTGCTCAGTGTTAGATAAATTCATAGATCTTGCCAAATCAGTACAGTACCTGTATACATCTTGCCATGCTGTCACACATTTGAGCAAACTTCGTCCTTCACTGACCTGACAACCTTGCTGATTTCTGGAGTGTGAATCAAAGATATAATACATCCCATCTTGAGCAATCACAACAAATGTATTTCCATGGAAAGTTATGAAACATGCATAGTACTGCTGCAGAGTCTGTTCTAAGGCACAATTAATGGGTATCATATCAAATTCAGCTAAATTAAAGTCTTTTCCAAATGCACCACATACAGAATCATTGAACTTTATACTGAAATGATGATTCAGTAGATCTAACTCATTTGGCAGTTCAGTCACCAACAGATAGTCATGGTTGATTGTACAGCTCCGAGATAAAAAACCATATAATTCATTTCCAGTATTCAATGCACTATCCATGTCAAAACAAGTCCAATCTCTTAATTTCTTCAACCTACTCATTAACATACAACTCAATCCATTCGCTACACATTGTTTACCACTATGACATCCAAACTTATGATGGCCTTGATGAAAACTGCCCTGCAAAATCTTTTCTGGCAATGTCACACAGCTTACATCTCTTTGCTTATCTTGTTCAGTTTGTAGTACCACATCTACAGGAAATTCTTCTTGTTTACTTCTCAATGATGCACAACTATATGGAAAGTTCACTTTTGTCGTCAGTGGTACATTATCATCCATTTCCTCAATTTCATGTGTCATCCTTTTTTCATTCACTTTCAATTCCCTTTCAAAACTTTCTAATGCTTTTCTCTTTCTACTACTTCTCTTTCTACTACTCTGTCTGTATACCTTTTGCATCTCAACATCATATGTACCCTCAATTTCCCTGATTCGATCGGGTTCTTTTTTATCTGTATTGCTCTCTTCAGTACTTTTTACCTTTCTGCTCCTTAAAGAATAGCCTCCGGACTGCTCTCGTAACAACACTGTTGGACCTTTAGTGCTCGCCCAATTATTACGTGTTCTTTCTTCGATCCTAGATCTACATGTAAAACAACTCTCATTGTTCCTCGGTTCACTTACACTGTGTTTTTCATATCTTTGGCCAGTATCCTCTCTGCACGGTCTATCAGTATAGGTCTTCATTGCTACACACTTGCTGTCAGTACATCTTTCTTGTATTGTCATCTCATACACATTCTTATCTGTAGGAATGCCAAGATCATTCAAGAGAAACTTGCAGTAAGTAGTCTTTCCGCATCTAAGACACAACCAAGTAAATGATTTGTTCGCCAAAATGTGCTCTTTCTTCTTCAAATTCGTACAGTTGACATGATACCATATGTCACAACCATCACATTGCACATTACTTTCGGATGCCTTAATACTCAAATCACACAACCAGCACTGTTTCTCACTGATATCACCAACATTACTTGGCCTTATTTTACATGTGTCATTACTGTTTGTATGGTCACTTCTACTTTTCACTGTTTGTCTATTATTCACCTTCCCACTATTTCTTACTAATGCATGACCATCCTCAACATGTTTCTTTATACATGTCACATGTCCTGCATTCTTCATCTGCCTTTTGTCTGACTTGTGTACTTCATTCAAATTATCCACTATCTCATCAACTGCACCAATTTGACTGTGGCTATACATCTTTGTACTTTTCTCGAGAAAACCTTGTTCATCTTTAGTCATCCGCAATTCCATCCTCTTACCACTTCTCTTTCTGTTGTCACACTCTTCACTTTCATTCTTCTGACCTCTTTTGCTACAATTCCAATACTGCTTTTTATGTAACACTGTCTTCAATGTACTCCATGTGTGAGAAAAAATAATTTTCTGGGCATATTCATGAACACATCTCTCATCTTTACTCATACGCTGTTCTACTCTTTTCCCACCTCTTCGTCTATTGTAAGACTCTTTACAATTCCGTCTTCTTTGTGCTTTTCTACTCACTTTCCCTGTCCTCCTATTTCTTTTCCATTGAAACTCCTCTACTACATACTCCAAAATCTTACCACCAGCACAGTATTTCTTCTCATTGAAGCAAATCATCATTCTTTTATACCTGCATAATCTTTTAGGAGTCAACTTCTCCAATCTCTTCCTCTGCATATGGCCTACCTTCTCCAGCCACTTTCCCATCTTCTGTGTTTCCACGTATCCTTTGTTCAAGATGCCATCATTATCAAAACATGTCTGTATCCCTGTTGAAATGTCCACATTATACAAAAGAGATTTATCAAATTGTACATGTACATTACATGTTTTTTTCTGCTTTGTAAATCTTCGACGTCGCTTATTTCTAGTCATCACTCTTTCACATGGTTTAGTCAATATTGTACCACATGGCTTCGCCAACATTATATAACATGGCTTTGGCAACATTGTTTCACATGACTTTGGCAACATTGTTTCACATGGCTCTGACAACATTGTTTCATA